>JBBPFJ010000021.1:3568743-3783097 GCA_037975025.1 Excoecaria agallocha | reverse complement strand
CAGTATATCCTATCTGATGCTCATATGGTATCTCTTGTTCCCGTTATCCAAATCAGATTCTGGCAATAATGGGCTCCCTGAAATGATAATCAGTGAAACAACTTTGAGTATTTAAATTCTGTTTTCTGAAGTGCTGCTGTGAATGTGACTACTAATAATATATCTTGTATTTGAAATGCTACTTGGTAAATAAGCTATGAACAGTTGTGTTTTATCTCTGAAATGTTATTTTGGAATCGACTATTAATTATTGTATTTGGCTTGACATAATATTTATACTTAGTGTTTTTATTTGCTGTATTTTTTAATTTGTTACCGTGACCTTAAGTGCATAGAGATATTACGTAAACTTGTTATGTAGAAATATCACTCTATTAATTTTAGACTTGTATGTTTTAAATCAGTGGAAGATAAAATGAATGTAAGATTTGCTTGTGTGGTCTTGGAAGTAGTAATGTATAAATGTTGAGTATATAGGTGTGCTTGATCATAAGGGTAATGATAGTTAAAGAAGTGCAAAATAATCACAAATATGTTTAAAGTTGTATGAAAACATATTTATAGGTAGTACCCTGTTTGGAAGATGCTAAATTCACCCTTGGTTGTGAGTTTTCTAGGACATCAGTGCTTCTGTTCCCTTTTTCTGTTGTTGTGTGTTGGCTTGGTTTGGGTTCATCATTGCTAACTATTGGCTAATAGGCTAAGTTAAAATATTGTTTAATTAGGATACTCTGAGGTTGCATGTGTTTTGTTCTTGCAAAGTTGCAATTTTCATGGGCTTTAATGTAATCATCAGAGCACAAATATTTTAAGTTGAATCTTCTTTGTTCCAGTGAAGACTTAGTGCAGGAAACGACAAGTAGAAATAATTAAATCTGTTTTATCTTTTCTGCACTTCCATAACACTTCTTTTTTTTTTTCTTTTATCTTTTCTTAGTTTAGCTCTTTTGGAGTTATTACACTCTTTATGTCAATTTGAGATTTGGAACAAATTCTAAAAGCTGACATTTGCTTTTTTACATGATAGTTATTATTGTTCTCTTTTTTTTTTTTTTTCCTTTTGTAGAATTGCAGAAAATTGCATTGCACCCAATAATTGACTCTGTTTTTTCATTTCTAAAGTTAAATCTTGTTAATTTGTGTTGTATTAATTGTTTGATTTCTTGGATTTATTGTACTTATTCTATATCTTGTTTGAATTTCTCAAATTTGGACAACTATGGAAATTGTAACTCATGTATTTGATGTTTTAGCTTGATGAATAACAATTGATGTTAAATTTCATTGTCCTTGAAAATATATTGAATTCTATGTTGAAAATGTATTGGATGATGTTATTAAAAAAAAAAAGCACAAAAACCAAAATAACTGAAATCACCAAAGTAATTTCAGTTACTTTTGGTTTGGTTTCTTCCGAGAAGTTTTGCCAGTTCCGTTATTTGGGCCAAAAATAGTCATCTTTTTCTTGGTGGTTCCATTTTTGCAGTTTTAAATTGGATGTGCCCTGTAATGATCAGATTGATGACAGGATTCTTCCTCAGATGGGGGTCTCGGGACAAATGATGGAGTTGATGGTCAGCAGCTCTTCCGAAAGGTTGCAATTGAGCAAGCCACAAAAGAAATAACACCTGAGGGTATGAAATCCAATTTGGGTTTGGAAACTCAGATTTTACCTTATTTTGGTCTACATTTGTGTTTGTCACTTCTGCAGCAAAGCAGCTTGGTCTAGATTTTGCTGGATTCCTTTGCTTTGAGCTTCGTGGAGCATGGAGCAGCATTCTTCCTACCGGAATTTCTCTTTTTCCTTTAACAAGTGGTATAGGTAACATTGGATCTTAGAATTTCTCCTCTCCTGCCTTTGATTCTTGAATGCCCCCCAAATTTCACAGATTGTGGACTTCTAATCTTCAAATCTCCTTTTCTTTTTTTGTGCTTAATTTTTGACGAATTTCCGATTCTAATGTTCCTGGCAGAACTCAAATTGAAAACCCTAAAATCTCTGCTCTCCACATCACAAGATGCAATCTTTTTCTTTCTAAATCATATACCCAAAGCTCCTCCACATAAGCATACACAAACCAGGAATTATGTGGATGTGTATATGAAATGGAAGAAAGATCCATTCTATGATTCACTAGAGCATATACACAAGTCTGTTGAGCTTAAACCCATCGTTTTATTGAAAAATGTTATAATTCAAAGTCCTGATGGTTGTATCCCAATCTCTCAAGTGTCAAAGAGAGGACTGCAATTTAATGTGAAAATCAAGGTAGCTAGGTTTTTGAGGCAATATCCTTCAATCTTTGATGAGTTTATTGGCCCCAAGGATAATTTGCCTTGGTTTAGATTGACCCAAGAAGCTTATGAGATTGATAGAGAAGAGAAAAGGGTACTTGAGGACTGTAAGGATGATTTGAGAGAAAGATTGAAGAAGTTAATTTTGATGAGCAAGGACAAAGTTATGCCTTTCAAGATTATTCAAGGAATGTTGTGGTATTTGGGTTTGCCTGAGGATTTTTTGCAACACCCAGATAAAAATTTTGATGGGTCTTTTAAGGTAGTAGAAATGGAGGATGGGTTAAAGGGATTGAGTGTGGAACGTGGGGGAAAGGTCATATCTTTCTTGCAAAGAAATGGAATGAGAAAAGGGCTATATAATGGAGAACCAATGGAAGCAATCGAGTTTCCACTTTTTCCATCCAAGGGTTTGAGATTGAGGAGGAAAATTCAAGATTGGTTAAAGGAGTTTCAAAAGCTTCCTTACGTATCACCCTATGAGGATTATTCACATTTAGATCCTAATAGTGATATTGCAGAGAAAAGAGTTGTGGGTTCTCTTCATGAGTTGCTATCTTTATTTGTTGAGCATTCGGCAGAAAGGAGGAAACTTTTGTGCCTAAAGAAGTATTTTGGGTTGCCTCAAAAAGTGCACAAGGCATTTGAAAGGCATCCCTATATGTTTTATTTGTCTTTTAAGAACAAGACATGCACAGCAATTCTTAAGGAGGCTTATAATGAAAAATTGGCTATTGAAAACCATCAAATGTTGTTGGTGAGGAAAAAGTATATTAAGTTGATTAATGAATCCGGAATGATCTTGAAGAGGAGAAGGGTAAAGAAACCGTTTCTTATGAAGTTGGATTCAGACTTGGAATGTGTGGATGAAGAAAATAGGACAAAATTGGGAGGAGGGATTAAGTAGTAGAAAGTTGATATATATGCATTTTTCTGGTTTTGGTGTTTATCATAAAATATCACATAGCATTAGCCTACACTTTTATTTTATCCCATCATGATGAAAAACCAGCAGCACGGTAATAGCATTGAATGGTGGAGTCCAATCGGACTCCGGAGCATTTGGAAGTCCTGTACAAGGGCACCTTACTAACGCTTGTAAAGAGCGCCAAGGCCCTAAGAATTATATTGCTTGATTACTCGAGTAAAAAGCTTAACTAGTTTTTAAATATTATATTGTCCAAGTATATTGGTCTCATAATGCCGAATCTGCATATATTTTTTTCACTTCATATTTTTAATAACATAACAAATTTTACTTTATTATAATTATCTAATATTTAAAATTTGACTTGTTAGTATGTATTATTTAAAAGTATATGTGGTGTTTGTATTAGCTATAAATTGATTGCGAGCTCAATGGCTATTAGCATTAATAATATGAGTTTTAGGTTCGGTCACAAGGGCTAGCTGGTGCGACCTATAGCAATAATGAAACGAATAGTGAAATTTAGCGATAAGTGTAATTATAAAAATACAATGCTGATGTGAGTACAGCTAGATCAAATTTATGAATATGGTATAATTTTTGTAAAAAAAAAAAAAATACAATGTTGTGTTACAAAAAAATTATCTAGAAAAAGAGTGTCTAAAAGTGGCAGCTGTTAGTTTTTGTGAATGGAAATCGGCGTCGCGTGTGCGTCGGTTTTTGACTATTAGAAATTGATAGGGATGATGCTCGTTCCGTGAGAGAATCCTTAAAAAAACAGTGTGCGAGGCTCAGGTTTTGCTATGTGCACGATAGCACTACAGTAAATCCATGAATTCTACTTCAAATGTAGATTGGTTCTGCATGAATGAGTAAAAAAAATCGAAAATATGATTAACTGTAAAATTAATTCGAAATTAAATCGATTTTTATAGTTAATCGGTTTTATAAATTCGATTACGAATTTTAATTTTTACATATTAGATTTTTTTGTTGCGGTTTATATTTTTAAGTATTAGTTAACTATTAGATCAAGATTAATCGATATATATATTATTTTTTATTTTTTTAAATTGACATAAAATAATATTTTAAAATATATTTAAATTATATTTTTATTTTTATATCTTAATTTTTTATATTTTGCTATAAAATTTATGTAACACTTCATATTTTGCTTAATATTATTTAATTATATTTTTATATATTTTAGAGTTTATTTTATAATATTTAATATTATTTAAAATTTTATTTGATTTAAAATTAGGTATATTAATTTTCAACAAATATCAAATATATTTTATAATATTAGTTATTAATTTATAAAATATGAATTTTGATCAGTAAATTATGTTTGTTAATTTTATAATTTTTATTTCGAATTACTTTGCACATTTGAGATTGAATTGAATTTTGTTTAATTTTTTTTAGAATTTTATGTTCTAAATTTTAATAGTTAGTTGAAAAATATTGAACTGGTTAATCGAATATAACTGATTGATTAATGGTTAATTATTTTAAAAAATTGATATTAATAGACTGATTAATTTTTTTACTCATGAACTAGTTAATTGGTTCATGCACATCCTTACGGTGCTATATATATATATATATATATATATATATATATATATATATATATATATATATATATATATATATATATATATATATATATATATATATATATATATATATATATATATATATATATATTCCTTTAAATCCATTTCTTTCATTCTAAATTTACATATTCATACTCACTATCCAATTTTATCAACATTTCCATTTCTATTTCCATTTTTTTTCCTTGCCATTTCTATGTGATCTAATTATAACTACTTTGATATATATTTTTTAAATTATTTAGAAAATTTTATTTGAATTAAAGAAAATGTAATAATATATGGGTATAGTATAATTTAATTTTATTAATTAAAATTTATGTTATTATTAATATTATTTTCATTCTTAATTTGTAAGCGGTAATAATTTTGAAATATATCTAATTTCAACACAATATTAATATCTACGGCATCAAAGTTAAGTTTTTTTTTTTATAATAAATTTATATAGTAAGTTTTATAACATCATTGTTTCTATCAACGTATAGGTTGTTTTATGGTTGATTCAAAGAACTTATAATTTAGAAGATTTATGGACCAATTAGCGTACGAAATTATTTATATTATTTTACTTTTATTTTGTGATGTTTTAATTTTTTAGTAAAATATGAAAGTAAAATTAAAATTTAGAAGATTAATAGAGTAATTAGTATAAGAAGTTTAAATATTTATGAAGATATATATATGTAGTCCATATATATAATTTTATGTTATTTAAAAATTTGTATAGTATATATATATATATATATATATATATATATATATATATATATATATATATATATATATATAAGTTGTGCATATATATAAAATTTGCACAAGTTAATAAGTGAGTTCAATTTTTAATTTAGAGGATTAGTGGACTTGGGAAAATTATGAAATTTATTAAATCTCCATGGATTTGATATTTGTTATATTATAATTTAGAAGATTCATTGACTAATTAGTGTAAAGAATTTATATAATTTTTAAATTTTTTTATTTATGATTTTTATTTTTTAGGAAAATAGTATAGTAAAATTATGAAATTTATTTAATTTGCATGTGTTTATAAGTGAACTAAAATTAAAATTTAAAAGATTTATTGAATTGTAGTGTAAGATGTTTATGTATGTATGTATGTATGTATGTACTGATTTATGTAAAAAAATCTATATATAATGTTATGTTATTTACAAAATTGTTGCATAAACTGATAAAATTTATTAATTAGTATTAATTTTAATTTTTAATTGTGTATTAATGTATTAGAAATTTATACATTCTATTAAATTTTTTTAAGATGTTATTTTTTGACGAAAATAGTAAATTGATGTATAAATTGTGATATATGTACATATACTATAACAATTAAAAAAATTGATGCCATAACATTTAGAATTCATACTGGAGGATAATTAGGCTGAAGCACAGCTGGTTAGGAGTAAACCGACAATTGTATAATTTATTCATAAAATATCGGTTAAATTGGATTTAGCTATGGATGTGAAAGTTAGTAAAGTGATATATATGTATCTTGTAAATAATCAAGGATTAATTTGTTGGGTGCCAATGAATTTTATTGTTGACGATGATATTAATCAAAATTTTGAAAGTTTCAATACATTTCTTGGATATATCCTTGCAAAGTTAATTGTCAATATTGAAAAAATTTTAATTGGAGACAGATAAAATACATTAAATAATATTAATTAGATGACTAAGGCTAGACATAGAGGGTCTATATCAACTATGTACAAAAGAAATCTAAGAGATGAAGATAATGTTGCTAATAATAGGTATATTTTTCAAATTGTGATCTATATGAGGATAATAAAAAAATATATTTAAATGATACTAACTTAGAAACCGTTGTCGAAAGAGATGATCTATTTGTTTCAATTAGTTCCATCGTGGAAAGATCTTTAAAATTTGAATATGCACGAGGTTAAAGATCAATATGGGGACAATCTAATATTCCAAAATTTCACTTTCTGTCTATGAACCACATATCTGTTAATTTTGCTGAGACTAACATTAATATGTTTAATGATACGCAAATGGTAAATGGGATGGTGTTTCTATGTTATGTAAAGGCTTGGCCTTTACATCTGAGGATGAAGGCATGTGTAAAGAAATTTTCAATTCAAAATAATATTTTGTATAAAGTTGTTGATTCGAAGCCCTCGTATTAGGCAATGTGCTGCTGACTATCAATATAAGTTGTTTGTAAAGACTACAAGCTATGAAAAAGAGGATCCTGAATTATTGGATTGTCAGTGTGTATAAGGAATGCTACAACTATACTACATTGCTAGTATCCTAAAATCATAAATAATTAAATTTGTATTGCATATTGAAGATGGTGTTACTTTTGATCTTAAAGTTAGCATTATAATGGCCAACATCATGAATCATTTTAACTATAATGTAATGTACGGTAAGGCTTGGTATGTAAAGACTAAAGTGTTGAAAGAGATATTCGACAACTATAAGACTTCATATGTAAAGTTGTCATGATGCTTGAAAGATATATAAATATATAATTCTGGAACAATCTATGACTTTATTATTGAAGATAGTGTACAACCACATTGCAAGTAATTTAAAAGGCTTTTTTGGGTATTTTAGTTATGTATAGATGTACTATTTCACTGCAAACTGGTATTGCTTATTGATGGAACATTTATGACATAAAAGTTCCATCAAACTATTGATTGTAAGTGCCATTGATAGTGATATTTTCTTGTACCTAGTACCATTTGTTATTGTTGAAAGTGAGAATAAGTCTAGTTAGGGTTGGTTTATGACATGAGTTAAGTAGTATGTCACTAAGCAGTCAGGTATAATTGTTATTTTTGATTGCACGTGGGTATTATGGCATTATTTCTTGATGATAACAATTGTTACAAGGAGCCATTATCTTATCATCATTATTATTTGCGACATTTTGTCAGCAACTATAACATCATTTATAGAAATTTTAAAATTAAGGATATATTATATAAGGCTAATATGTTTCTAACCAATATTTTATATGATTTTCATAATGGTCCATATATTGAATGTTTAAAACTTTATTAATAACTCTAAACCCTTATTGGTAGGTAACAACTTCCAATAGTGTAAGTTTATGAAACGAATGGATGAAATCAATAAGCTTGATGTGGACATATATAATTGGGCTATGCAAAACCCTTTGGATAAGTGGGCTTTGTCACATGATAATAGTCATGGATATGGATATGCTATAGCCAATATTACTGAGTGTAAATAGTACTTCAAATTGTGTGAGGATGATGCCAGTTTGCTATGTAGTTAAGCACATATTTGCAAGATTTGTTAAATTTTTTTATGATAGAAGGTGCATATATCGAGTTCAGATAGTAATTGGGAATATATACACTCAAAATTGTATAGATAAGATGGACACAGTTTAAAATTTTAATTAGCGTACAAGACTTTTCATAATTAAGATAAAAAAATTTATTAAAACAAGCAAGAAGGTAATACCATGCACACTGTCAGTTTGGATTGTTGTCATTGTGAATGTGTGACGTTTTAAGGCACTAAAATGCCATGTGCACATTCTATCTGTATACATGTATAAGTTGATATGTGGACAACTATTATAAACTCTCGAAGGCTTTAAGCTATTGCAAGTTAATTTGAATGAATTTGTTTTATTTATTATGTGAAATAAACTAAGTGAAATACTTATTCTTACTCCACAGGATTCGTCAATTGGGATTATGCATCGTCTAGTACGTTGCACATACCATTTCATGTATTCAACTCGATCATTCAATGGCCGACTTAGATATTGGCCTCTTACTACATGAATATGACGGATGTTTCATGCATTTATGAACAATGCAAATTTAGCAAGCCAATCCATATGGTTTTGGCCAAGAAAGTTTATTGTATGCAAATTACAACATAAAGAATTAGGAAGGAATTGGCTGGTCAAATCTAAATTGGTGTACGATTTTATTGGGATGGTTCTAGTCAATGATATGGAGGCAAATGAGTGGAACAATAGAAATGCAACTTACCTGTCCACTCATATAATAATTTAAGAGCAAATGAATTACGTTATTGTAAGGTTATCGCTTAAACTGTATTACGAAAAAGAAGGAAAATATAAATTTCTATATTATAAATAATTCATAAATTTTATTGTAAATAAATCATGTTAAGTATATAAATGAAATGAATTTCAGTACAAACCTCTTCAATTGTTGCGTATCTAATATTTCTTAATATGTATGTATATCACTCTTATTAATATTTTGCATATCTAATGGTTTTGTCCACTTAAGTTAACATAATGCTCAAATATATAGATGAATTGCTTTATCATTAGAAGACATTTGAAAATTAATTTATATTATGTTATGTTCCTGAATTCGTAAGGCATGATTCAAGTTAATGCATATAGTTGTAAAAGTTAAGGCCTAAACTAGAAAAGTCTTTTCCATGCCTACATTTGTGCAAGTTGTAGATATCTAGCAACTCATTTTGCATCATGATGCGTAAATCTCTATTCAACCAACCATCCCTTACTATATTTCCCAATCATTTCCAAATATTCTAAAAGATGTAGAAACATCAAATGGACCATGCTTGATGAATGTAATGCAAATAATAGTCCTCATAAATATCTTAGTATCCAAGCATGAGCATACTGGCATATAGCCTCAGTTGTTGCATTAACAGGTATTTCACTAAATTTAGCATCCAACTACTTCATCCTTACTTTACCTCCATGCAAATCAATGACAGAAGAAACTACTGTAAGTAGATTATAATAAATAGTCATCCAATCAAGGTCTATTCCCCCACTTATAGGTTGTCCATCAATCGGCAATCCTGTGAAAATTCCTGTATCTTAAAGTGTGATTGTAGTTTCACCACATGTGAGATGAAAAGTATGCATTTTCGGTCACCACCTTACAATAAGTGATGTAATTAAATTCTAATCTATATTTTGGAGGGAAATCACATGGCAAAAACATAATGATCACGCAGCGGAAAAATTAAAAATTTTGATCATACATGCCATGCAATATACAATATAGAATCGAAACATGTAATTTTAGGATTTTAAAATAAACTTACATGCTTGAATGCACTTCAAAACTTGATTTTGAAATGACCAATATATAAGATAGACTTATATATCTCTAATCATGATCCCCAATGCCAAAGATGCTGCCTTTACACCACACCTCTCTATGCTCACACACATACACTTGCAAAGAAGGCTTAAAACGAGAGTGCTAGCTCTAATCTTTTTGTATTTGGCAATGGGTTATTAAAAATAAAGACACAAGATTTGATCTTGTTCTTTCCAAGGTTCACCAATGGCTACCCAAAATTCAAAAGAAGAAGAAAGAGTTCTTTTCCCTTGAGAGTGGCAGCAATGAGAGAGAAAAACCCCTCTAGGTCAAAAAAATAATAATCAATTTATATCACTTGTTTAGGAAATCTTGTGGTGGCTGAAATTCCCTAGGTTTTTGGTATATTTTTAGCCTTCATCACTTCCTAATTAAGTGATTTAAATTAATTCAAATTCTTTTAGTATTTAAATTCAAATTAATTTAAATTGGCATAAGACATTTAATCAAAATGCATCACTTATTTAGGGTTTATTACTTGCCGAATTCAACAAGCAATCCTAGCTTGAATTTCGGCCACAATATCTCCCTTTTAATTGTTGTTAATTGATTCAAATATTATTTAGGATTTAAGCTCAATTACCTTAATTATTCAAAGATAATTAATTAATTGGTTTTATCCTAGTCATGTCCATTTTTCCCTCTCTCATGGACCAAGGTCCATTTAGCAATTTAATACCCATTACACACATTAATTTTACTTTAAATAAAAGCTCAAATTAATGCTCAATACTCTATTTTAAATATTTTAAGCCCAATACTTTGTGTGCGATCCTATAGGTCCATTTAATATTGATAATGAATTAATAAATAATTCAAAGGCTATATATATTCTCTAGCAAGATATTATAGCATTCCAAATTAAATGAAAATGCAAATGGCATTTAGTGACTTATTGCAATTTTGCATAGTCCCTTACCCATAAATATCATAATTAATATAAGGCATGAAACTAGTCATCCTTATATATACTAATTCCTTTCTTGATATTCCAGTGACATTGAACTCTCAGATAAATAATGATTGCTCATTATTTCATATCAGTATGGCCATACACTTCTCAGTTCACTGATCAAGTGGTCGATGATATTTTCTCTCTTATCTAGAGGGGTAATTCCTTTACTTCTCTCATGCTCTCTAACATGAATTAGTGCATGCTCAATCATACCCATACTTGTCACCCTGTTACGAGTACGTTAGGTGTATATCAAAATACACAGTAATTCATAAAGAGTTTCATAGAGATTTTAGGTCTAAGAACTCTGATGCAAAACTTGCACTTAAGAAACACTTATGACTTGTACCATATAGTGTTCATATGAATGGATTGAATCCAGATACCATGTTTTAAACATGTATCTATGATCTCTGATTGACACTCTAGTCCTCATGATCCGTAAGATAGAACTCAACTTATCAGAGAGAGCATACTAGTCTTAATTTAGTTGTTATTCCCATAACAATGACAGACTAGGGATATTTAGAATGAAGTCTCAATTATTTCAAGGTCTTACAACCATATGACTCACACATGATAACTTAAACTGAAATAACATTCTTGGATAGTTCTATCATTTGATATACACAGGAATACAATAGATAAAATAAATGCCTCATTTATTAACCTAAATATTTTATAACAATGTATTGGGGCTAGGGCTTACACTAACATATTTATCACTCCATTTTTTGCATTTCCTAACAAACCGATTGATTTTTTATATGGTAGAATTCTTAGGTCAATATTTCTATAGTGCATCCACGCTGCTTCTCCTTATTCTCAATACTTCCCTTTTAACTTTTTAGTTAAAAAATTATAACCAGCGAAGTGTTTATTTTATACTAAAAGATTGAAAGGAAAGTGTTAAGAACAAGAAATAGCAGTGTGGATGAGCACTATAGAATTTCTAACTCAAGAATTCTACCATATCTAAAATCGGTTTGTTTGTTAGGAATTGCAACAATTGGAGAAATAAATATATATTGAATTTAATTACATCACTTATTGAAAGGTAGCAACTATAAACGTACACATTTCATCTCACATGTGTTGAAACCATAATCACACTGTAAGATGTAGGGATTTTAATAAGATTATCGATTGATTGAGGGTCAACCCATAACTAGGAAAACAAAACTTAATTGGATGACTATTTGTTATAATCTACTTGGATTAGTTCCTCCTATCACTGATTTGTGTGGAAGTAAAGTAAGAATAACATGGTTGGATGCTAAATTCAATGAACTATATGATAATGCAACAGTTGGGGTTATACAATAATATGCTCGTACTTAGATACTAAGATATTTTGAGGGATTGTTATTTACATCGTGGTCATCATATACGATCCATTTAATATTTCTAACTTTTTTTATAGATTTGGAAAAGGTTGAACAATATAGTTAGGGGTCTTGTTTGGTTGTATAGAGATTTATGCAGGGCCATATGTCCTAATGCAAAATGAGTTGCTAAATATATACAACCCGTACAAATGTGGACACGAGAAATACTTACCCCATTTAGGCCCTAACTTTACAACCATGTGCTTTAAATCGAATCATGCCTTATGGATTTAGGTACATAATATACTTAATATAAATTAATTTTAAATGTCATCTATATATTTAAGCATTACGCTAACTTTAAGTTGATAGAACCATTGGATATGCAGAACTTTGACATAAGGGATATATGTATTTTTCGAGGAATATTAAATATGCTTGAAATTAAAGAGGTTTTTACTGAAATTCATTTCTTTTATGTACTAGACATGATTTATTTACATAAAAATTATGAATTATTCACAATATACAAATTTAAAATTTCCTTCTCTTTTATAATATAGTTTGAGCGGTAACTTTACAACAATATAATCCATTTACTCCCAAATTATTGTACAAGTGGATAGGCAAGTTGAATGTCTATTTTTTTACTTATTTGCTTTTATATCATTAAGTAACATCATCCCAGTAGAGTCATGTGCCAATTTTGTATTTAACCGGCCAATTCCATTCCAACCCCTTATATAAGATAATTTGCATATAATAGACTTGCATGACCAAAACCATATAGATTGGCTTGTTGAATTTGCACTTTTCATAAGTGCATGGACCATTTGTCATACACATATTTTAAGAGGCTAACATTTAAGTCAACCGTTGAATGATTGATTTGAATATATGCAATAGTATGTGCAATGTACTAAATGATGGATAATTCCAATTAGTGAATCTTATGGGGTAGCAGTAAGTATTTCATTTAGTTTATATTGCATAATGAATAAAAAAAATTTATTCAAATGTATGTATTGTTTGGGATTATTTCTAAATTTTAGGCTGATAGTGTTGAAAGATTATACCATGAAGATAGTGAATCAAGTTATGATCCATCATTAAACAACAGATGGATAATGGAAAGTATTCTTGCTACAATTTGTTTTTCAGAATAGGATATCAACTAAGTATCCATGCCAACCAAGTTTGAACCTTATCAATGTTGCACCTATGAAAGTCAATTTTTAGACTTCCAAATTAGACGAAATAGGATGGAATGTTTGAAAGACAATCACTGTTCCACAAATTTATTGTGATATAAAATGTCATGCAAATCCAAGGACCTATATCATGTCCTTTTCATATAATGGATATCCTTCTCAGTAATACGAGACTTAAATTGATGGCCATAATTTTTCATCATTTGAATTTAGAGGACGAGTTATACTTTTGCTGAAAGTGGTGAGTCATGCAACTCACATCCAAGAATACCCATTTCAAGTGATGTACAATAAACACCTAATGAATATACAGTTCCAACATTTAATACCAAGTTTGCATCAACTTAGAGTATGGATCAAAATGATTTCTTCCAAAATATATTTGGTGTATGTAGGACCTCACAATATGCCCTAGTAGGATTATTATGTGAACTTGTATGAGTAAGCATGTAATATCATGGTTGGATTATATTGATCTTTGTTTGGGATGAATTTGGCATTAGTAATAAAGTTAAGGTTAAATTTGTTAATTTTGTAAATTAAGTAGGTAATGCATGTAATATGAGAATTATGGAGACAAAATTGAGTAATGGATGATAAATTATGTTTAATAATTGATTAAAACATAGAAAAAGGATTAAAAAAGGGATTTGGAGAGAGAGAAAGATTGAACCAACTATTAACTCACACCTAGCATTCTAGAAGGGAGCTTATCTTTATGTAAATTGAAGAAAAAATCTAGAATTAGGTGCATCAAAGGGAGCTAGCCATTCTTGCACCATTTTCTTGATTTTGTCTTCATCTTTTCTCCCACTTCACACTAAATTTTATTATTTTTCTAAAAGTATCTTAAGAAGAAATAATTTGCAAAGTTTTAAAGAGCTGGCTAGTGGAAAAGGGGTTGATATGGAGAAGGACAAAGTTTGAGGAGTTTTGGCTTACATTAAAAATGTTAGAAGAGGTGAGAGTTTAAATTTTGTTTATGAAGGTAATTCATCTTTTTCATTGTTAAATAGTCTAAATGTGAGTAATCCATATGTTTATAAACCAATTTAAGCATTGAATCAAATTTAGGTGAGACTGTAATTTTGGTTCACTTGAACCAGACGAGATATTTTAGCCATAACCTAGCTTATATACCTTGGAATTGAGTAATTCCAATGTCATTGGAATCTTAAGACATAGGACTTCAATTCATGAGAACTCTAGATCTATTTTTGCCCTTAAGATGCTAAAAAATGATCTAAGATATTGAAATATGCTACTGACCCTATTTTAGACTAGCTTATAGTAGTTTAAGTATAAATCATAAAATATAAATCCAAATTGCATTATTTTTATGTCAATAGAAATTAGAGACATAGGTAAACATAAGTTTAGTAGACCATTTGAGCTAATTTTGAGTATATCTTGGTCAAATGAACCTCACCATGTTCAGTAAAGAAGCTATCGTATGAAGATTTCTAGGCCCGTTAAGGGTCACGACTGGAATGAACTGGTTAAAAATATTTCATATTTTCAAATCATAATATTTAAATTTGTTTCTTTAATAAGCAATATATATTCAACAAGATTAGTTAGAAATATTTTATTTCTTAGGACATTAGGTGGTAGTTGCTTTGCAGTTCTAAGATTTCAGAGATGTTTATTATGTCTTCTTTGTGACATATCTCATGAAAGGAAATAAAATAGTTGTTAATTAAAGTTATAATTATGGTTATACTTGTGCATAATTAGTGAAAGTTATTGATGTGGCAGGAATTATTCAATTGCAACATGTGCAGGGATAATTAGTTTGAATTATCCCTATTGCCTATGTTTAGTTTGTTGAACCGTTAACATATATATATATATATATATATATATGACATTTCATATCTTATATTAATTCATATGATAGCTGTGTTAATGAAATTTCATTTCATTAATATCCATAGCAATTAATTAATTAATTGATACTCATAATTAGTTTTAGTTAACCATAAAATATATATTGCTGGCCTGCTCATTTTTATCTTTTTGATTTTAGGCTTCTGTTTAAGATGAGACTTAAGCTCCCATTACTCAAGATGAGATGCAACCTTCCAATAGTGAAGATCCTTTTCAAACTCAATCCGAGACCAATTAACTTACTAAATCAAAGGCAACATCTAAAAATTTAAAGAGGAAAGCTATAAGAACAAGATTGAGGTCTGGGATCACTTTGTCAAATTCACAAATGCAAAAGGTGAAATAAAAGGTAAGTTCAATTATTGCTTTGAAGATTTTTTTTTTGTAATCCTAAGAAAAATGGTACAATGGCATTTAAAAAGCACATTAGTATTTGTATGAAATATCTTGAGACTTAAGATACACAATCATAATTGAGTTTTAGGGTTGATGATGAAGTTGGGAGTCTTGCTACTTGGAAATTTGATCAGGACTCTATAAGAAAGGGTTTAACTAAATTGGTAGTTTCTTTAATCATTATTGAGAATAAAACATTTAGAAAATTTATGACCCTTGTGTAACCCAAATTTAGGATTCCATCTAGATTCACTTTGTTTAGAGATTGTTTTAATATTTATATTGATGAGAAAACTAAACTTAGGCAATACACTAAAACTAAAAAAACAAAGACTTTGCCTTATTATAGATAGTTGGACATCAATTCAATAAATTAATTATATGTTTCTAACATGTCTTTGATTGTTGATGACTAAAAATTACATATAAGGATTTTGAACTTTTTTCCTATCTCTAATCATAAAGGCTGAGAGTTAGGCATTAAAGTTAAAAGATCTTTGAATGATTAGAGAATTAAGCATGTTTCCACTATTACTGTGGATAATCATGCTCCAAATGAACTAGCCATAAATTATTTATGGAAGAAATTTAAGGATTAGGGTTAGAGTATTTTGGAAGAAAAGTGGTTGCATATGAGATGTGTTGCTTATATAGTTAATTTGATTATGCTCGATGGCTTGTAAGAAATAGGAAATTTAGTTAAAAGGGTTAGGATGGTTGTGCATTGTGTGAGATCATCTTGTAGAAGAATTAATCAATTCAAAGAAAGTTATGGGTATGAAAAAATTCAGTGTAAACATATGTTGTCTCTTAATGTCCCAACTAGGTAGAACTCCACTTACCTTATGCTAGACATTGCGTAAAAGTTTAAAAAGGCTTTCAAGCGATTAGTGATGTAGACCCCTACTTTACAATTGATTTGTAAGGAGAAAATGAGTGGTTAGGTGTGCCTAATAAAATTGATTGGGATAATGTGAGGACAATGCTCCCTATTTTAAACCATTTTTATGAGCTTACTTCAAAAATTTTTGGTTCTAAATATGTGACATATAATGCTTTTTTTTATAAGCTTTACATAATGTATTATTTGTTAGAAGAGTGAAAAAAAGGAAACACTTTTAGTTGTCATTGATGGCAACAAAAATAAAAGTTAAATATGATAAGTATTGGGAAGATCCAATGAAAGTTAACCATGTAATTTATCTTTGTAAGGACCCAAAATAGGCCTTAGTAGAATTTAAGGATATTAATATTTTATTAAAGTCTAATTAAGCTTAATTAGATGAATTATTATAAGTTAAAATCTAATTGATTTATGGTCTTAAGTGATAGAGGAGTAAAGAGTTAATTAAAAACTTTGTGTAGTAGTGCACAGTTGAAAAGAAATTAAAGCAAAGTGGTCAGTTGAGATGAAATTATAAGTTGATGTATTGAAGGATAAATTAGTTATTTATTTATTGTGCAATTAAAATAATATTTTATTTCAATGATCAATTGGGACATAAGTGTTATTAGGTTGTAATTAATTAAGTGACGAATGTGTAAATTATATGGTATGAATTTTATAGGGCATATTTAAAAAGGAAAAAATAGTTTGAGGGCTAAATTAAAAGTGGATTTAAAGTTAGGGACCAATGTTTAAATAATAAATAAGTGGGGTCAATTTCATAAGAAATAAAATATGATGGGGTAAAATTGAAAGAAAGAAGATAAGTTATGGGTCAATGCTAAAAAAAGCTTTAAGTGGGGTTGATTTTAAAAAGAGAGAAATTAAGGGTTAGTTTTTAAAAGAGAAATAATATTTGTTGCTGAACTCTTACATGCAAATAAATGAGGGAATTCAGTGTGGCATGCAATAAGTTGGAGGATTAAAAGAGAATTTAAGAGGGACTAAAACATCATTTTCAAGCCATTTATTTAAAGGCTATAACTCTTGTTTATAGAGAGAGGATTCCATTTTCTTCCTTGAAGAGAAGAGTCACGCAATTGTTAGAGGGAGAGCAAAATTTTCAATTTCTCTTTCTCTCGCTCAAAAACTCTAGTGATTTCTCTCTCTTTCTCTCTAAAAGCTATAAAAGCTATAAATCTTTCTCTATTACCTCTTGTAAATTCGACCCCCTTTCCTTGCGAAAACCCCTTTCAGTTCTAGGTAAATGTATGGATGATTAGCAAGATCAAGGCTAGAAGTGGTAATGTGAAGAACAAGGAAAAGATATTTGTAGAAGAAGGAGTAAATTTTAAGTTTGAGATTTTTATTTCCAAATTCTTTTTATGCATGTATGTGAATATCATTGTTTATGCTTGGATTACTTAATTTTAATGGTAATTGATTAGTTTTTTAGGTTTAATGAGAGATTTAAATAGGAAAATCATGTTTTTGAATGTTAAGGAAAAATTAGGTGTGGTTTTGTGAACCAGGCTATTTGTTTTTCCTATATCTGGAGTTGTATACCTCGGAATGAGGTAATTCAAATATTTGGGTAAAATAATTTCAATTATCTACTATTCATTAGAAGGCATCGTGACTTTATTCGGTTGTTATGGAACCCATAAAATTCGTACAAGTGAACTATTTTAAGTGTGTAGGCAGTTTTGACCAATTCCCAATATTTTGACCATAACGCCTTGTATTTAAGTCATAATTGAGTGAGGCTTAATTATTTGTAAACAAGAAAGATATGGAAACAAGTTTTTAGAAGGAACCTGGAGCTAAATATACCCATAAGTCATCAAAATATTTACTTGAAAATTTAAGAGAGCTATTGATTTCGGTTCTGGAACAAAATGTAGAAAATATGATATATCTCCTTTTATAGTGAAGAAAATGCTATGAAGTTAAATTATATGAATAATAGACTTCTAAATCTATATTTTTTTATGGAGAAAGTAAAGCTTAATTATGTCCTTAAACTTGTCAAATTTTAGCTTGATTACGGATCTGTACACAGCACCGTCAATAGAAATAGTATTAAGTTAAATAGTAATATCTTGAGTTCTGGAGATGATATTGAAATGATTTTTGATGTTACAAAAACTGAAAGCATAGGGGAACATGTTTTTAGAAAGATATTTTTGCTACAAATGACATTTTCCAGGTCAAAAATGGCATATAAGTTGGATTTGAAATTCTGCCATTGTGTAGAATTCTAAAGGCAGAATTTTTAACGTTTAATGTTAAATGTTGTAATGTTAAATTTATGTATACATGTAAATACATTGATTTACAAATAGCATATAAAATAATTGATTGAAGTGTTATGTATATACATGTATGTTCAAAAATATGTACATGGCTGGTTATGTGAAATTATGCTTATATATATATTTAATCAAATGATAGATAGTGTATATTTTTATAGAATTATTCAACTATGAAATTGTAAAGTATGATAAATTAAATTTAATGCCATAAAATGTATATAGAGTACAATAATTGAATAAGAAAACATGAATATATATATATATATATATATATATATATATATATATATATGAATGTTGGAAGTTGTATATATGAACATACATAATTGTCCATATGGATGCATATGATTTATATTACCTCAAATTGAATGTGCATGTATATGTATGTTTAAAACATTGAAAATATATGCTGATAGATATGGCACTGTTATATATTTATATATGAATCACTGCATATATAATTATGCTATATGCTGAATTGGGATAGTAAAATACGTATAAATGCTGATACCATCATGCATGAACATAATTAAGATGCTGAAATGAGATAGTATATAAATATGTCCAAACAATTATATTCTTAGGAATATACCTAATTAATATCGATTTCATGGATTTACTAACACACTCTAGTATTAGACATCAATCTTGAAATGTATGGATGATTAATTTCACTTTGTTATATTATGCTGATTGACTGTGTTTGTCAGGTGAAATATGTTTAATAGTAATGATATAAAAGTATATTTTCATAGTGAATTGTATAACTACGCAATTATATAATGATAACATACATGTGCACATTTATCTCCATATAACTATGATTCTTATGAATGTGTTATACGAGTATGATAGAAAAATATGTAAAAAGATATGAATACTCAATATATGATTCTAAACTTTACTGTATATCTTGAAGTAATGTGAAATATTAGTATATATATAATAATTGAATATTAGAATTTAAGATAGCATGATGATAAGTATCGCTATCACATACATGTGAATGAACTACATGCATTTGAATTGATCAAGAGTACAGCTTATTAGTGCTCATACATGTTTATGATATCATGTTCACATAAAGTCTATACATGAACATGTCTATGAAACTCCGCACATAGTTGTACATATATACATAAATATATGTATGTGATTAGAAAGATAAATCAAAGGGATTTAATTATCTGCATTGAGTCTAGGATATGGATAGATAGATATGCTTATAAGGGTACCTTACAACTGCTTTAGAACAATTTCGACTTGTTTGGGTCAATTTGAAATTAAAAGTTATATCGACCCTATTTGGGTTTAAAAGTTAGCGTTGATTTGAACAATCCCTTTTGGGTTGTAGTCGAACCCGTTTGGGTCTGTTTGACCTGTCCAAGTTATTTATTTGACCCCGTTTGGGTCCCACATTCTGTTAGACCCTTTTAGGTCTATTTTTATCCTTTGGAACCTCTATATTGAACCTTTTGGGTTTATTGATTGTCCTTCGAGACCTCTATATTTATCCCATTTATCCACTTCTTTAGAATAGTGCAAGCTTAATTACAAAGGTTAAGAAAAGTTTAATGATCAATATAAAGTTTCATAAAGTATGAAAGTTCTTAATTAACTTCATACTATTTTACGTATAGAATTCATTTTTTTTGTAAATAGAACATGCATCTTCAAGAAGACCACACAGTAAAAATACGTAAGCAATATTATTAGTATAAAAATACATGCTAGCATGTTAAATGATGAACAATACTTGTCATAATTACATAAGCATTTTTCCATATTAAGGAATATAAGAGTTATACAGTAACACCCATTCCTTGTAATGTTTTTATATGGTTATATCTATATGTGCTCGTAATGTTGGTATGTACATATCTAATGATATGTATTTGTTATTGTGGTTCAAATTATGCAAATCTAAGACCCATGACCTTGGTATGTAAGGATAGTCTAGTGATGATGTATAATTGATATGCTTGATTAATAGGCTTGTTTTTATGATACACCTAATACATTGAAACATGAGTAATTTTATACATTATAAAATATGCCTTAAATAATATAATAATCTCATGGTATTAGATGTGTCGATTTGATAGATAATTCTAATGTGTGTATAACAAAGACAGACAAGAATAGATGAAAAGATAATTTCAATTTATGTGGAGATTGTATATGAGTTCGATAATAGATAATTATGCTTTCATGGTTTAGTATCAATTAAGAAACTAATCATATGATACATAGTTAAATTTAAGACCATAGGATGTTGGAGCTTACATGATTATATATTGTGAATGAAGCATCAATGTAAATTTTTTTACAGTTGAACTTTATGATTTTCATAAGTGGATATAAATGTTGAATTTTATTCATTTCTTAAAATAAATCATTGTCGTAATTGAGGCATGATGTGTGCTTGTTGACGATCAATGTGAGTGGTCATTTATCATTATTTAAGTTCTCCACTAAGCTATATAGCTTAGTACGGGTCTTTATCCGTGTAAGTTGCGGAGATAAAAGTTCATCTCAGGGTTGATATCTGCAGTGCGTTAGCCAACACAAGTCATTGAAGATTGAAAGTATAAAGTCTTATTTTTTTTTGTTTCTTTTTGTATTTCAAGGTTTTTATTTTGTGTTGGAAATCTCGTATAAGTATAGTTATTTTGTATATGTAGAATTATAATGTTGTTAAAGGAATCTTATATAATTAAGTATTATACCTTAAAATTTTTATATATATGTTGAGTTAAGCTTTTGTATAAGACAATCCTTATATTAAGATTTTCTATTTGACAGTACAGTGATGCATGATTAAATAGTTGAATTATTGATATCGTTAGGATAAGAGAATTAGGGTGTCACAATCTTTGTGTTGTTTTGGATCCTTCATATAAGCTTCGATGGCTTAACTTTGCTTTTAAGAGGATGTTTGGAATAAAAGATGGTGAGTTGATTGTAGTTAGAATAAAAGATTTGTTGGATAGATTGTATGACAAATACATAGATAAAGATTCAACTTCAAGTAAAAAACAAAGCATATGAAACAAGATAATTCTATCAGTCTAATGTAATTGGATGAAATTGAAATTATGAAAAAAATTGTTGAATCAGAATAGAAGAGTGAAGTTCTAGGTGGGAATTCATTTAAGAGGACTGATATTGATAGGTATTTGAGTGAGAAAATTGAATATGATGATTAGGGGAAGTTTGATATTTTAGAATGGTGGAAAGTAAATAGTCCAAGATTTCCTATTCTCAACAAGATAGCTCATGATGTGTTAGCTATCCCTGTCTCTGCTACGTCTTTAGAGGCTACATTTAGCTTAGGTGGAAGATCACTTGATGCATTTAGGATTTTATTGACTTAAAACTGTGCAAGCCCTTATTAGTACTCAATATTGGCTTATTGAAGCAGATGAACTTGAAAGAGCAATTGAAGAAGATGATATGATCCAAATAAAGAGAGGTATATATATATATATATATATATATAATCTTAGTTCTTTATTTTATTATTTAACTTAGTTCTTATAAAAAATTAATATTTATTTTTTTATTTATAGATCTTTAAAAAATGCATTTGGAGTCTAATGTTGATATAGTAAAATATTTCTATACTTTTCAATTATTTTGTATTATTTTTTCATAGGTTAGTTGAATTTATTTAATTGTTGTTCATTTATATGGATGCAGGCCTAAGAGGTTGGATTTGTGAGAAGAATGTAACCAAAGTTATGTTCTATTAATTTAAATGTATGCTCTTTTTTTTAATTGGAGAATACTAAATGTATTTTTAATTATAAATTATGTTGTATTTATTTTTAATGTATGTTTTTAGTGTAATTTTTAAGTTATATTGTATGTATTTTTAATGTATATTTATTTATTATGGACATACGGATTATGGTTTTATTATGTTGTATGATAAGAATGTTGTATGTATTATGGACATATGGACAAATAAAATGGTTTTATTTTGTTGGATATATGGATCCATTTAGGTTAAAATTCCAATTAAAAAAAGCTCATATTTGATCTAGAATTGATTAAACCAAACCGAATAGGAAAGGTTAATTTCGATTCATTTAGTTTGCAGTTCTAACTATTTTAATTTCAGTTCGGTTCTTTTATTTTGCAAAATTTGATTCTCGATCTATTTTGTTCGATCCAAAATTAAACTGAATCGACTATTTGTATGCCCCTAGTGACAAGCAAACGCAATTTTGGCCATGTAAATTACTCACTCAGACTCGATCACTCCCATGGGATGTTACCCACTTAGTTACTCTTTTGTCACTTAATGACCCAGTGACTCCCATAGGATAGTACTTGCCTATGGGGCATGTAACGACCCAAATACCGGGCTAGTTAGAAATGGTATTTTTCGATAGTGAATAGTGATACGGGGGGTGAATAGTACTTTTCAAAGTCAAAAAATATTTTATTGAATCATTAGAAAGAGCAGGTTAGTTGGAGTCCAAAAATACAATTTGGACAAAAAATGAGATCAAATGGACCATTATAATTCAAAAATAAGAAAAAGTCACGGCTACAATTAGAAGGAAGCACAGGCTAACTGAGAGCTTGTTTGAGACTTTAAAAATAACAAATGACCTCTAAAAATTACCATAATTTTTAGACCTACATTAAATACAATGTAAAATCATATGGTAATGAAAATTAATGTTACAACAACTTTGAAAATTGAAATATCGGACTGGTAAAAATGAACCAGATTGGAAAACAATCTTCAAATAACTCAAAAATATTCATGAAATCTAATTAATATATTTTGAGAATTTTGAAAGTATTTTGAAGGATATTTGACCTCAATAAGTAAGAGAAAAATAATAATTTTGGTTTAAATAGCAACCGATCAATTATAGATTTGATCGAGACTTTAAAAATAGTAAATGATCTTCAAAAATTGCAAAAAGTTTTAGTTGAAACTTAAATGAGATGTAGAATCATTTGGTAGAAAAAAAATTAATTTTTCAGTAACATCGAAAATTTTTTAATCTGACTGGTTGGATTGAATAAAAACTGGGAATGGACTCCGATTGAGCCAAAATTTTTCATGGAGGCTCAATATATTATTTTAAAAAGTATGGAATTATTTTTGAGTGAAATTGAGATTTGAAAGTGAGAGAAATAATTTATAGAGTCTTATTGGGCTTAAAAGGCATAAATGGGATTAATTGGTTAGACCACTTGGTTAAACTAAGCCCAGCCCAAAACCAATCCTATAAATACCTTTAAACCAGCCATTCTCTAGAAAAATCTCCAGCCTTCACGTTGCTTCTTCTCTTCTCTTTGGCCGAATGGCTTTTCACCATTTTATCTTGATTTTCTTCATTTCTTTGCTAATTTTTCACTAAATCACACCCTCTCAACTAGAATCCAGCCCCTCTACTAGCTCATAAAAGTTTTAAGAGATCATTTAAACTGCTGGAAGTGGTTTAAATTAAGAAAGAAAGTTGATGTCTGAAAAAATGAGGTAAGTAGAAAAAGGAGTTTCAATTTGAATTAAACGTTCTAATAGGCTAATTAAGATGTGTATGTCTTATTCATGTAGTTTAATTGAATTTAGGAAGCGTGAATTGATAGATTTTGGCCTTGGAAATTTCGTCCATTAAGGAAGCATAAGGTAGTTGATGGTGTTTTGATGATGGAAGACAAAGAAAATGAAGATTAAGTTGTAGAGAATAAGAAATTAAGGTTAGTGGAAACTCTATCCCTTAATTTCCATAAATTTTGTATGGGAAATTGATTATGTTTATATGTGTTTTATGTGATTATGTACTATTAATTGGAAATAAGTTTATATTTGTGACATTAGAGACCTTAATTGATGAATGGAATGCTTTTAGATGGAAAAAAATTAATTGGAATGCAAAATCCATGTTGGCCGAATTTATTGTGGATGAATGGTAATTTATTTTGGTGAAATTGGGAAAAAAATGCCAAAAATTGAATATAGATCTAATTTTAATGGTATAGTAATTTAATTGGAATTTTTGGAATTTAATAGAATATTTTTAAATTAAATTTTAAATTATGTTATTGTGAAACTATTGAATTTTAATGAGAAAAATTGAGTTTGTTGCATAAATAGCCATAATATAAGCCAATTAATTAATTGGAGTACAAAGAAAATAAAAAGAATGGAAAATGGAATAAGAGAGTGGAAAAGGGACTTAATTAAAAAGAATGAAAAGTTTAGGGGTAAAAGTGAAATATTGCCAAATAGTGAGAGAAAAATAGTTTAAGTGAGTTAAGATTAAATTGAAAAGAAAATGATAAATGAAATAAGAAATTATGCATGAAATTAAGTTTAGGGACCAAATTGGAAATTTTTCAATAAATATGATAGTAGTGTAAAATGTATAATTGGTGGTAATTTTGTAAATAAAGTAAAATAAAAGGATATTTTTGTAATTTATGAGAAATTAAAGAACTAAACAGTAATTTAGCCATTTTAAGGACTAAATGGTAATTTAGCAAGTTTAGGGACTAAATGAAAATTTTAGGATCAAATAGAGAATTTATGGCATTAATTAAATAAGTAATAGCCTTTTTGGTAAATAAATTGATAGAAAAAGAGGCATGCTCATAATTTAATAAAATTTGAAAGACTAAATAACAATTTAGTTAATTTAAGAATTAATATGTAAAATAATTAGTAATATGCAAAATGAAAATAATTTTTGAGAATAAATAAGCTCAATGACTAAATTAACAATATCGAGATATTAAGTTATAAAATATTAATAACAACAGTTGAATCAGTTATTCAATATATTAGTCGTATATGAATAATTGTATGAAAAAAAATGTACATGTATGATATATGCACAAATATATGTATGATTTGTAAAAATAATATGTATATTATGTATGAATGTATGAACAAGTATGTAATGAACATGAAAATAATGAGTTAGGTATGTATGTACAGAGTAAACATGATTATTATTATAATAAATTATATGTAAAGGACAAATGTAAGTACAAAACATGAAATATTGCCCTCAGTAGTCTAGTAGTAAATCTAGTTAGGGATATAGTTGGCTAGCCATAGGGACACATATACCGCGGTTCGGGTCATGGCGACTCGATTCGGTAGGCTAATAATGGTTTACCTCATGTATGTTCACAAGTTACAAGTTTCATGTTCATGTTCATGTTTGTGATCATTTGGGGTCATTCAACATGTGGGACTTTAGGTTCTTTGTCCTGTGTATCCAGTCCAAGATTTATATTGTACTATTACTCGGGGAATTCAAAGAATTAAAAAATACATGTATTTAAAAGTAATTTAAAAGTAACTATATATGCATGTATGTAAGTGTACGTATATGGACATGTATGTTTATAAGTATGAATGTATGTATGTATGTATATGTATGTGTATATATATATATATATATATATATATATATATATATATATATATATATATATATATATATATATATATATATATATATAGGTATGCATGTATGTATATGCAAATGTATGTATATGTATATGTATATGTATGCATGTAAAGTATGTGTATGTATGCTATATGAATGTATATGTATGCATGTATGGTATGTTATGTATGCATGTATGATACATACATGTATGTATATGTATGCATGTATGTTATGTATATGTATGCATGTATGGTATGTGTATATATGTATATATATACATGTATGGTATGTATGGGTATGTATGTATACTTATGTGGATGTATGTATGTATAGGTATGTGAATGTATGTATATGCTATGTATATATATGTATATGCATGTGTGTATGTACATGCGAATGAATGTATGTATGAGAAAATTCATGCAAGCAAATGTATGTGTGTATGTGATTTTTTTTTATGGAAAGTTTGGGATACGTATCAACCACTGAGTATTTTAATGCTCAGCTCTTAGTTTGTTGACTGCGCACAGGTATGAAGATATTAAGATTTCAATAGCCGGTACTGCGAGAATAGTCAAGTCCAAGAAAAGAAACAAAACTAAAATTTGATCATTCATGCCATGCAATATACAAAAAAATATCGAAACATGCAATTTTAGGGTTTTATGAAAAACTTACAACCTTGGATGCTCTGAAAACTTGATTTTTGTTATGGCCAACATATAAGATAGACTTATATACTTCTGATCTTGAACACCAATGCCAAATGATCAACCTTTATGCCACACCACTCTATGCTCACACACACACACTTGCTAAGAAGGCTTAAAATTGTGAGTGTTGGCTCTATGTTTGTGTATTCGGCAATGGGAATGGTTTGAAGCCACAAGATGTAATCTTGTTCTTCTTTTAGGTTTCAATTGCTGCCCAAAAAAAAAGAGAAGAAGGAAGAATCCTTTCCCCTTGAGAGTGGCGGCAATGAGAGAGAAAAACCCTTATTTGGCAAAGTTACTTCTTATCCATATATATCACTTAGCTTAGGGTTTTGTGTGTGCCGAAATTCACTACCATTTTGGTAGTAATTTTAGCCTACATCACTTCCTAATTAAGTGGTATATTTTGATTCAAAGACATATAGGCATTTAAATTTAATTAACTTAATTATCTAAAGATAAATAATCAATTATCTAAAGATAAATAAATAATCAATTAACCATTCCTTTTGCCGTGTTTTTCACTCTTCATGGGTTAGCAATTTTAATAAACATTATCCATATTAATTTGACTTGAAATAAAAGCCCAAATTCATGCCCAATACTTTATCTTAAATATTTTAAGCCTAATGCTTTATGTGCGATCCTATAGGTCCATTTAATATTGGCAATGAATTAATAAATAATCCAAAGGCTATATATATTCTCTAGCAAGATATTATAGCATTCCAAATTAAATGAAAATGCAAATGGCATTTAGTGACCTAATGCAATTTTGCATAGTCCCTTACCCTTAAATATTAGAATTAATATAAGGCATAAAATTAGTCATCCTTATATATATATACTAATTCCTTTCTTGATATTCCAGTGACACTAAACTCTCAGATAAATAATGATTACTCATTATTTCATCACGGTATGGCCATACGCTTCTCAGTTCACTGATCAAGTGGCCGATGATATTTTCTCTCTTATCGAGAGGGGTAATCCCTTTATTTCTCTCATGCTCTCTAACATGAATCAGTGCATACCCATACTTGTCATTCTGTTACGAGTACGTTAGGTGTATCTCAAAGTACACATTAATTCATAAAGAGTTTCATAGAGATTTTAGATCTAAGAACTTCGATGCAAAACTTACACATGAGAAACACTTATGACTTGTACCATGTAGTGCTCTCATGAACGGATTGAATCCAGATACCATATTTTGAACATGTATCTATGATCTCTAATTGACACTTTAGTCCATATGATTCGTAAGACAGAACTCAACTTATCAAAGAGAGCATACTAGTCTTAATTCATTTGTTATTCCCATAACAATGACCGACTAGGGATATTTAGAATGAAGTCTCAATTTGTTTCAAGGTCTTACAACCATGTGCCTCACACATGATAACTTAAACTGAAACAACATTCTTGGATAGTTCTATCATTTGATATGCACAGGAATATAATAGATAAAACAAATGCCTCATTTATTAATTTAAGTGTTTTTACAACAATGTATTATGGCTAGGGCTTACACTAACAATCTCCCACTAGCACTAGTCCCAATTTGGGCATAGCCCTAAGATTGAATGCTCTCAAATGAGCTTCGTGCAGATTTGGACGTAACTGTTTCGTCAAATGATCTGCAACATTGTTTTCAATTGCTATCTTGCTATTCTTGACATCCTTACGATCAATGATTTCTCTGATCAGGTGGTACCTTTTGAGTATGTGATTGGATTTCTGGTGTGACCGGGGCTCCTTGGCCTATGTTATGGCCCCATTATTGTCATAGAAAATTTCTAATGGATCTAGGATGCTTGGGACCACTCCTAATCTAGAAATGAAATTTCTAATCCAAACAATTTTCTTTACAGCCTCACTTGCTACAATATACTCAGATTCTGTAGTTGAGTCAACAATGGTCTCTTGCTTTGAGCTTCTCCAGCTGACAGCACCACTGTTCAAAACAAAAACAAAACTAGATTACGATCTTGAATCCTGAGTGCTGGTTTGAAAAGCAACATCTGCATAACCTTGTATGACGAGCTCTTTTTGACCACCATACACCAAGAAGTGATCCTTAGTCCTTCATATATACTTAAAAATCCCCTTTACAGCAAACCAATGCTTCTCACCAGGGTCTTGCTGAAACCTACTGGTTATTCTCAGTGCATAAGCAACATCCAGCCTAGTACATAACATAGCATACATGTATAGGACCAGAAATACTATTATGCTCCCACTAACCTTCTTGCACACACAAGGCTTATCTTCATTTTTAATGAAGTCAAATTCTTTGATTGATTCATCAAAATGGAGATTCCAACTCCAGGTTTAATCCATAAATAGATTTTTGAAGCTTGCAAACCTCTTTAGGCTGCTTGGGATTGACAAAACCCTCAGGTTGTGTCATATATACATCCTTAAGTAGATTTCCATTGAGAAAAGTAGTTTTGACATCCATTTGCCATATCTCATAATCATGATATGCAGCTATGGCAAGAAAGATCCTAATGGACTTGAGCATGACTACAGGCGAAAAGGTCTCATTATAGTCTACACCATGAGTTTGCTGAAAACCTTTTGCTACTAGTCTACCTTTGTAGGTCTTGTCAGCTTTCAGTTTAAATAGCCACTTGCATTCAATTACCTTAGCAGCTTCTGGTGGATCAACCAAGGTCCAAACCTGGTTATCGTACATTGATTTGCATCTCGAATTTTATGGCTCCAAGCCAATTTTTTGAGTTAGGGCTCTCAATTGCTTCTCGGTAGGTAGTTGGATCCTCATGATCCACTAACTCAATAGTGTCACTATCAGTGATTAGAAATTCATATCTCTCAATCTCAAGACGTACCCTACTGGACCTTCTAGGTTCTTGTGCAATGGATTCTTGTTCCATAACTGGTTATGAACTTGATCCCATTTCCAACTCATCCTCTATAGGAGTTCGAGGCACTTGAATTTCTCTAAGTTCTACTTTACTCCCAGTATCTTTCTTGAGAAGAAATTCCTTTTCCAAGAAAATAGCCTTGCGAGCAACAAATACTTTATTCTCGGCTTCTGAGTAAAAGTAGTATCCCTTTGTTTCTTTGGGATAACCCATAAATAAACAGACAGTAGATTTGGACTTTAGTTTGTCAGATATTAATTTCTTAACATGTGCTTCACAGCCCTAAATTATTAGAAATGACATATTGAGTTCTTTCCCAATCCATACCTCATATGGTGTCTTCTCAACTGCTTTAGTTGGAGTACGGTTCAGTAGAAATGGAGTAGTTTCTAATGCATAACCCCAAAAAGAGATAGGAAGATTAGCTTGACTCATCATTGATCGAACCATGTCTAACAAAGTTCGATTTCTCCTTTTAGACACACCATTCCATTGTGGTGTTCAAGAGGAGTTCGCTGTGAAATAATTTCACACTCTTTCAGATGACTGTCAAACTCTTAGCTTAAGTATTCGCCACCTTGATATGATCGAATGGCTTTTATAATTTTGCCAAGTTGTTTTTCTAATTCGCTCTTAAACTCTTTGAATTTTTCAAAAGTCTCAGACTTATGGTTTATTAGATAGACGTAGCCATATCTATTAAAGTCATCTGTGAATGTCACGAAGTAACTAAAACCACCTCCAGCCTGTGTACTTAATGGTCCACATACATCGGTGTGTATTAATCCCAATAAGTCACTAGTCTTTTCACTTTTCTTGTTAAAAGGACTCTTTGTCATCTTTCCATGCAAACATGGCTCGTATGTGTCATAAGATTCCAAATAATATGACCCAAGCACTCTAGATTTGTGGAGTCTTGAAATGCATTTTTCATTTACATGTCCTAAATGATAATGCCAGAAGTAAGTGAGGTTCAATTCATTTGATTTAAACCTCTTTGTATTAATGTTGTATATTGACTCTTTGTTTTGTAGATCAAGGATATAAAGGCCATTTTGTAACATAGCATTTCCATATAAAATGCCTTGGCGACGAATATGAATACTACCATTATTAATAACAAAGTCAAATCCATCCATATCCAAATATGAAACATAAATAATGTTTCTGCTCATAGCAGGCACATAATAACATTTTTTTTAAATCTAAACAAAGTCCAGAAGGTAAAGTGAGTCGATAGTCGCCTATCTCTATGGAAGCAACTCGTGCTCCATTCCCTACACGGAAGTCCATTTCATTCTTCCCAAGTAATCGCCTATTTCTTAGCCCCTGCACATTTGATCAAATGTGAGCACCGCAACCGGTATCCAATACCCAAGTGGTAGAAATATAAAGATTAATTTCAACAATAAAAATATCATAACTAGATGCCTTGGCTCCATTCTTATTTTGTTCTTCCTTAAAGAGAGTGCAATTATTCCTCCAATGCCCTAACTTGTTGCAATGGAAGCATGTGCTCTTGCTTTCCTTGAGCTTTTACGCCTTGGGCTTGGGTTGGGACTGAGGTGCACTCCCACTAGACTTAAGCCTTGCCTGGTCATTTTTGGGTTTTGCCTTACCTTTTCCCTTTCCCTTAGCGGGTCCCTTCTTAATACCCCCTTGAACCATAAGTACAGGATTAGTCTTTCGAATGTTCTCTTCAGCATTCTTAAGCATCCCATAAAGCTCGGTGACTGTCTTGTTCATTGCATGCATGTTATAATTCATAACAAATGGATTATAATCATCAGTCAATGAACCTAAGATCAAGTCAGTGGCTAATTCCTTTGTGACTTATACCTCAAGCTTCTCAAAAGTATCAAGATACCCTTTCATCTTGAGTGCATGGGTACTAACAGGAGTACCCGCAACCATCTTACAATAAATTAAGGCCTTTGTTTTCATGAACCTCTCATGATGAGCTTGTTCTTAGAACATCTCCTTGAGGTACACCATGATTGCATAGGCCTCTTGGTTCATGAATTGCTTTTTCAAATCAGGCACCATAGTAGCTAGCATCAGACAGGTCATATCATTGGAATCACTCTTTTTAGTCTCAAAAGTTTCCTTTTGAACTGCAGAGGTGTTCCTAGTAAGTTCTTTGAGCAAGGGTGCATCCAAAATATATGACTTTTTTTCTTGCTTAAGAACTATTCTCAAGTTTCGAGACCAATCTATGAAATTGGTGCCATTCAGTTTGTCCTTTTCTAGGACCGATCACAATGAAAAGTTGTTGTTTGAAGAAGCCATTTTTCAATCTACATTAATATAAATTTAGCAAGATTAAATGGGGTCTTAATAAAATCCCACAAACCAAATTAATATCCCTTTAAATAATTCATGTTAGTGATTTAATGTGGGCCAAGATCCACTTTTCACAACAAATTATTAGTCAAGCTGAGCTTGTACACCTAACAAGTTAAGTTACTTAGGTAGAAAAACTCCAATCATGTCTCGTATATGACTCTTGGACCAAATGGGCAAACATGTTAAGATGTTATAGTACAAACCCATTTATTAGTTGCCTAGGTCCGAAAATCCCTTTTCATGTTAAGTCCAACCTACATTCACAATCCATGCCTCACAAAGATAATCGAGCGCATCTAGGACTCCTAGTCTACGTGACCAATGATCGATGCCTTGACATGTTTCGAATTAGGAAGGCAACTTTGTGACTTACTATTTTAGGGATTCATTTTATTACGACTTACATGGTATATGCTTTGTCATCCATTCATAGCGTGCATATATATTTAACTGCATAAAGTAAAACATGACAAACATGGGCGCAAAAACCTACAACTAAGATTCTATACTATTACATATGAATCTTCAAGTTGGGCTTCTCCACTCCGATGGGCTTCGTCTTGATTTACAAAGTCTTCAAATAAATTCTATAATAAGAAATAAATGAAACTTTTACAATAATCCATAATGGCACACAGGCCATATTTAATTGCATAACCCAAGGCCTATGAATACACCATGCATATACATTCATTACACAAAACAAGCAAACAAATATATATAACATTCATGGATAAAACAAAGTCCAATTTTAATTAATTAAGCCAAGACCATAATGGAAATTATGTACTTGAAATTTTAAGAGAAGACCTCGTGATGGGCCTGGGCCGAAGCCCAATGTACTAAATCCTCTTGTTGAATAAGTTCTCTTAAAAACCCAAAATACAAACTAGTTAGATTTGTGCCATAAATCAACTCTAGTATAATTTTCAATTTTTTCATTTTTAATATTATGTCATACAGCCCATAAACATTAAAAATACAAATAATATGAACCAAAATGAATTAAAACATAAAAATTCATGAATAACATATATCATACATGGCATTAACAAAAAAACAAACAAACAACGTGAAACTAGTTGTTTAATGCTCATATAATGCCACAAACGATGCACAAACACTTAAAACGATTTTATGAGCCATTTAATAATTTAAAAAAGGTTATAAAAATTTAGTTAAGGTTCTGTTTAGATCTGATCTAAATGTTTTTTTATTCATTTTAATCAAAAAAAAAACAAACAATGTTGATTAAACATGCAACAAATACAAACTAGTCATTGTTTTAAGTGATTTGTAAATTAATCAATTAAATTGTCATGGACCAGAATTAAAACCATTTTTAAAATATGTCCAGACCTGTTATTAATATTTAAAAATTACTTACAAACATTCCAAACATGTTTTACATTTAATTTTGAGAAACTAGTTGTTAACAATAGCATATCATGCAAACTAGCACCTAGTTTCAAGATTAACATGTACAATCAGGTAGATATAATTAAATCCGACCATGAACAGCTCTAACAACATCTTAGGACAGTATATAAACAATTCATAATAATTATAATACCTAAATAATCTTTTAAAATCGTTTTTACACTAAAACAATGCAAAAAACTCAAAACAGAAGATTTCAGCATTGCGGTTTTATGCAACAAATGATTTTGATTCAAGATGTAATACATCCAAAGCACTAAAATAAGCATGAACCAGCTCTGATACCACTGAAGGGATATCACATGGCATAAACATGAAGATCACACCGCGGAAAAATTAAAAATTTGAGCATTCATGCCACACAATATACAACAAAATATCAAAACATGCAATTTTAGGGTTTTATGAAAAACTTACAACCTTGGATGCTATTAAAACTTGATTTTTGCTATGGCCAATATATAAGATAGACTTATATACTTCGGATCTTGAATAATAATGCCAAAGGACCAGCCTTTACACCACACCACTCTATGCTCACACACACACTTGCAAAGAAGGTTTAAAATCATGAGTGATATCTCTATGTTATGTATTCGGCAATGAGAATGGTTTGAAGCCATAAGAACTAATCTTGTTCTTCTTTTAGGTTTCAATTGCTGCCCAAAAAGACAAGAGAAGAAGGAAGAATCCTTTCCCCTTGAGAGTGGTGGCAATGAGAGAGAAAAACCCTTATTTGGCAAAGTTACTTCTTATCCATATATATCACTTAGCTGAGGGTTTTGTGTGTGCTGAAATTCACTATAATTTTGGTAGTAATTTCAGCCTCCATCACTTCCTAATTAAGTGGTATATTTTGATTCAAAGACATATAGGAATTTAAATTTAATTAACTTAATTATCTAAAGATAAATAATCAATTATCTAAAGATAAATAAATAATCAATTAACCATTCCTTTTGCTGTGTTTTTCACTCTTCATGGGCCAAAGTCCATTTAGAAATTTTTATACCCATTATCCACATTAATTTGACTTTAAATAAAAGTTCAAATTAATGTCCAATACTCTATCTTAAATATTTTAAGCCTAATGCTTTGTGTGCGATCCTATAGGTCCATTTAATATTGGCAATAAATTAATAAATAATCCAAAGGCTATATATATTCTCTAGCAAGATATTATAGCATTCCAAATTAAATGAAAATGCAAATGGTATTTAGTGACCTAATGCAATTTTGCATAGTTCCTTACCCTTAAATATCAGAATTAATATAAGGCATGGAACTAGTCATCTTATATATATACTAATTCCTTTCTTGATATTCCAGTAACACTAAACTCTCAAATAAATAATGATTACTCATTATTTCATCTTGGTATGGCCATACACTTCTTAGTTCACTGATCAAGTGGCCGATGATATTTTCTCTCTTATCGAGAGGGATAATCCCTTTACTTCTCTCATGCTCTCTAACATGAATCAGTGCATACCCAAGCATACCCATACTTGTCACTCTGTTACGAGTACGTTAGGTGTATGTCAAAGTATAAATTAATTCATAAAGATTTTCATAGAGATTTTAGGTCTAAGAACTCCGATGCAAAACTTGCACATGAGAAACACTTATGACTTGTACCATGTAGTGCTCTCATGAACGGATCGAATCCAGATACCATGTTCTAAACATGTATCTATGATCTTTGATTGACACTTTAGTCCATATGATCCGTAAGACAGAACCCGACTTATTAGAGAGAGCATACTAGTCTTAATTCATTTGTTATTCCCATAACAATGACCGACTAGGGATATTTAGAATAAAATCTCAATTTATTTCAAGGTCTTACAACCATGTGCCTAACACATGATAACTTAAATTAAAACAACATTCTTGGATAGTTCTATCATTTGATATGCATATGAATACAATAGATAAAACAAATGCCTCATTTATTAACTTAAGTGTTTTTACAATAATGTATTGGGGCTAGGGCTTACACTAACAATGGCATGTATATGTAGGTATGAAAGTATGGCATCTGTACAAGACATTACTAAGTGATGTATGCTCTTGTTTTTTAAGTCACAGCTGCACAGTTATTAATTATATTTTAAGTATGTTACTGGTACTGTGTAAAAAATATTTCACTATTTCACGTATGTTTTGACATTCGATTACCGCATACACTGTGTAGCATTATAAGGGTGTTACAGGACAGTACTTGTCCACAAGGTAGTAATCACCTAAAGAGTGTGGGAGTGAGTGAGTGAATGGAAGAAAAGTGGTTTATTGATGACCTTTAGATTTCTTGATTTAATCATAGCCATCCAAGTGGGGTATATAAGAAAAAATATCCTAGAAGGTTTAAGAAATCTCCCATTTTCTCAATCCCTTTTCCTTGGTCGACTTAATAACCCCATTCTTGTTCATTATCTTTATTTTCTTAACCTAATTTCATCCAAATTCCCCCCTATATTTTACTATATATTAAATTAGGATAACATCTCACCTTGGTGTAAGGAGTAAGCATAAGTATTGTAAGGTATGGGAGTTGTATATATGTGTGTGTACATACTGGATTTATATTGCTGAAATGCATAATTGAGGTTGAAGTGTTGTATAAGTGTGAATTTGATAGAATAATGTGTATAAATAAAGGAAAAAGTAGAGAAAAGAGTGAGTAGTGGAATTCTCATTTAGGATCTGTATGACCAGTAATGAGTATTTTATCTATAAGTTGAGTTATAGAGCTCAAAATAGGTTGATTCAAATTGAAGCATAAACTAAAAACACATATCTAAAATTCTTATAAGTGACCATAACTAATTCTTCCTTTAAAAGCCTCAAAATTTAGTTCAAAGTGGAGTGCTAGTTGGTATCCTATCAACTAGAATAGTCTATAGTATTTTAGAGATATCTCTTGATATAGAAGCCCAAATGGCATGAATCTTAATGATATGGAGACATATATCTAAAAATTTTATGAAGAAACTGAAAATTTATCTTGTGACTATGAGTTTTGAATTTTGGGTTGATGTTGGGTATTGGTTGCTGCCCTGACCTTAGAGCAGCCTGTCCCATGAGAAATTTGTATTTTGATAGGAATATCTTAAGCTCTAAAAGTACAAATGACTTTACTCTTTATTTTATGGAAACTAAAGATATAGGAGAACAAAACTCCAGAATACCATCTGGTCCAAATCTTGCTTGAATTGATAAATTTTTAAATATTTTATATATGAATCGGTAGAAAAATCATATAAAATGATGGTTGGAAGCATAATAGCCTTGTATAATATGTCCTTAATTTTAGAATTTATTGTTAGAGAGTATGTCCTAGAGCCCATGTAATAGGGATGTTTTTCATATGTATGAAATTTATATTCTTAATAAAAGGCATCATTCATTTATTAATGCTGTGTTTGAATATATGAGTTTGTAAATCTTAAATTAATAAATGAAGTCCTAGATATTATAAACACAGTGAAAAGGCAATCATAAAGGTGTTCATGATGTGAGATGTCTATCGCATGCAAATGTGTTAATATCTAAATATCCCTAGTCATAGAATTAACAAGATAGGACATTGTTAATTCGGACAGACTAGAACATGTTATGCTTCTTGAATGGTTCAAGCAATGGTTCTCATAATTGTGATTATGGATGATAATCAAAGCTAACATGTGGATGCTTGTTAGAGGAACAAGTTCATTGGAGACCTGCAAAGAGAATCCTCATATGGATATTAAATCTATGTCAGTGAGGAATCTCTTCATAGCGGTTGTGCAAGTATCCTTAGACTTGAGATCACCAAAGTTATCTTAAGTAGCAAGTGGTATACTTTGACTCCATAACTGATTACTTCCAACTGGGAGTGAACATAGTTAGGAGATTGGGTATATCATGACCTACTTGAAGATAGTTGAGTGATTGACAAAGGATTCACCATCCCAGCTTTAACAAGGGAAGTTATCTCGCATGATTCTATAATTGCCTTGTTCAGAGAATCTCTAGCCAAAGTAATATGCCGAGATGGATGGAGATCCATGAAGGGCATTTTAGGAACAATGGTTAAATTAATAGAACATACATAATTAGATTTATATGAGTTGATAGAAATCCATACTCAGAATCTAATTGAGATAAGAGTGGTGAAAGGAGTAATTGCAAGGTAACTGTTTCTATGGAAGGGTACAGTCAAACCACATGACTTTCCTGACATTTGGGTAGTCATGATGCCTAGCTCGAGGCCAATCATGACTTGTATCATGATGTATCAAAATATCAATAGAGATTGATAAAATGATTTAAAGGAGTTTAAATCATGTGAGTTTTGAATAGAACTCACAATTACATATTATACTGCCAACATGGACAGGAACCCAATAGGTCACACACATATAGAGAAAAGGGTAAAATGGTAAAATGACAAGGATAATAATATTTGATATTATTATGAAGGTAGAGAAGAGAATATGATAATAATTAATTAAAGAATTTAATTAATTATGATCAAATAAAATTATCCGCGGAACTTTTGAGAAATGTTCTGTAAATTGGACCTAAATGAAATAATGTATTTCATGATTAATTATTATTATCTTATAAGTATTGTAAGACTACTATAAGTGTTATAGGACTGATATAATAATTAATAGGACCATTGGAGAAATTATAAAGGGCCAAAGGAATGAAGAAGTTGGAGGAAGCCTTCCAGAAGAGGGCTACATGCCAACTCCATACAGAAGGGCTTGGAGGGCTTTTTCTTGCACCAATTAATTTATATATGTTACATAAGTGTTATGAAACTCACATATTTAATTTGGTTGGATTTGGAATCCATTGGGTATTTAAATCCAATTAGATGCACAAAGGGGCTAGTTTGTGGATTTTGTGCATGGTCTTTTATGAAAAGATTTAATTTGGATTTAATTAAGCCCAAATGATTATAATTAATTCCAGAAGCCCAATTAATAATTCTCCAGCAATTTTAAAGAGCCTAATCTCATTAAGGAGTTGGAATTTTAACCTAACTATAAAAGGCCAACTAATGAGAATTAGGGTTAAGTGATTAAAACAAAAGGAAAGTCTTTTCTCTTAATCTCTCTTCCTTTTTGCGCCACTTCCTAAGCTAGCTCTTGGAAATTTCGGCCAGCCCTAGTAAAACACCAATTTGTTGGTTCAATTTACCCCTCTCTAGTGTGGAATACTCATTGGAGGTGTTCGATTTTGGACACTGTGGTTTGCGACAATCCGGTGCGAAGTAAAATCAACTGTTCAACAAAAATCAAAGGTGATTTTTCTTATTCTCATATAGTTATATTGTGTATTCATGGCAAGATCAGATCTAATGGTTAAAAAATTTTAAAATTCCGCTTATGTATGTGATGCATGTAACCATTAAAATCCAACATTTATATGTGCAGTGTTGTAGTTGCTGAGAAAATGTCGAAGACAATAACAATTGTAAGATAATGGCTTCTTTCAGCTATTGCTATCATCACAAAACAATGTGATGTTTTATGTATCTCAGATCTTAGAGTGATCAATGTGTGTAAAGAATTCCTAATTTATAATGATGAAGAGTTAATTAAGACAAAATCTTAAACAACTAAACTAATAAAACCAATAACTTAAAATTAAGCAATCAAACTAAAAATTTAAACACAACTAGTAAATAAAATATGATAAATTCAATGATAAAAGAGACTTTTGCTAAAAAACTTTTCACCTCAATTTCTAATGCATATAACTTAGTTAAAGATAACACAAGTAATTATGGAAAACTGGTAATAAATTCAAATAACTTATTCAGAATATCTTTCTAAGCATTAATCCCTCTTATTAGGAACAATTCAATACTTAGCATAAAAATCCAGTTTATAAACTCCAAAATATCCATTAGACCCTTTTTTTCAAGAGATCTCACTTCAATCTATTCTTAATTCAACTTTTCTTAGCCTTAAACCACTTAAAATCAACATACAATTATCTCATTTTCCAGAAAATAACCATACATCAAATTAGGTGAATTAAACTATAAACATGTATATCCTATATTTGATCATCAATCATTATTTCAATACATCAATAATCAAATTAAACAAAACTTAAGATAAGGAATTGCTCAGAAATTAAGAAATAATCAAACTTGCATTCAATTAAATATCAAACTAAGTCATTACATATAGAAATATGAGGGTTCAAGTTACCTCAGCAAAAGTAAAAGAAACTACTCACTTATTGTCTTTAAACATGAAGAAAAATAGAAATAAAGATGCAAACACATTGGATTAATAATGCCCCTCTTGAAGTCTTCTCAGAACTTACAATTGTAGCCTTTAAAACATTATGTCTTTGCCTCTTAAAAACTAGGTTAAAATAATTAAAAAACTAACCTAAAAACTTGAACAAAATACATAAATTTTGCCTCTCTTCTATCTGATGCTTAGGTAAGCATTTAAAGCTTGTAAAGAGGATGTTTTGGTGGCTTCAATCTTTCTATTTCAGCAAAATAGAAGAGTTTAATCATACTTCAAAGTCTCTAGCTTGGTAGAGTGAAAAACTCCCTCAATCGAGTGAATGGTAGAGGAAAACTTTCCTCACTGAGTTTCCTTCTTGCTCCATTCCTCTTTAGTCGGCGCAGTAGAGGGAGAAATCCCTCAACCGAGAGGGCTTTAGAGGTAGAAATCCCTCCATCGAGAGGGCTTTCTTCTAGGCTTCCTTTTTTTATGCTTGCCTCGATAGAGGGAGAAATCCCTCTACCGAGTGGCTAGGGTCTAGACTAACACATGACAATTGCTTCTTTAAAAATCACTTTAATGCTAAATTTACACTTTTGCCCTTGTAATTTCTCTTTTTCTTCAATTACACATCTAAAAGCACCAAATTAACTAATTAAGCTCATAAAATGCTAACTTAAGAAATTAAACACTAAATTAACATAATAAACACATTAAAAATACACTAATAATATAATATAATTCATACTTATCACCGATCATAAATAATAGTCATACCTAATTGCTTAGCAACATACTATCTAATGTATGTCATGAACCAACCCCAATTGAACTTATTCTCACTCTTAACAACAAAAAATGTTACCACGTGCAAAAATTATTACCATTAATAACACTTGCAGTTAATAGAGCTTGATGGAACTTTTTAGTCATAAACATTCCATCAATAAGGAATATTGGCTTCTAGAGAGATAGTCCACCTATACATGGCTTGAATACCCAAAAAAAGCCTTTTGAATTGCTCGAAATGTGGTTGTAGAATATCTTCAACATTAAAGTCATAAATCGTTCCTGGATTGTATATCTCCATAACTTTTAAGTATCGTAGCAACTTCTATATGAAGCCTCATACTTATCGAACATCTCCTCCAAAGCCTTAATTTTTACATACCAAGTGAAGCTATACATTACATTATAAATGAAATTATTCCTCATGTTATCTATTATATCACTACTTTCAAGATCATAAGTAACACTAACCATCTCCAATATGTAATCTTAAATTATTTGTGAATCTAATTGTTTATGATGTTAGTATACTAGTGATGCAGTACAGTTATTAGGTTCCTTAAACACACTAATAAGCCAATAAGATGAGGTCTTTTTTCTCATACATTGTAATCTTTATAGACAGGCTATATCCGCACATGTGCAGTACATCGCCCAGTATGAGGGTTTCAACTCAACAACTTTATTCAAAATAATCTTTTGAATCATAAATTTATTTACATATGCCTTTACTTCATCTTGGATGTGAAGGCCAAGCCTTTGCATAACCTAGAAATATTATCCCATCTTAGTATTGGTGAATCATTAGACATGTTAAGCTCAGCTTCAGCAGAATTAATAGATGTGTGGTGCACAAATGGAAAGTAAAATTATGAAATATTGGATTATCCCTTAAATTAATCTCAAACCTTATGCATGTTCATATTTTAAAAGACTTTTATCATATGGATGGAACTAATTGGAACAAAGGGATCATCTCTTCTAACAATAATTTCTAAGCTAGCATTATTCAAGGTTTTTTTTTTCATTATCATCATCTAGATCACAATTTGGAGAAAATATACCTATTATTGGCAACATTATCTTCATCTCTTAATGTATCATGACATGCAACATCTCTACCTTTAAAGGTGGAACATGAGGAAATTTTCATTTGATTTTGACGCCTAAACTCTTGAAAGAACTTGCATGTATTATTTTCAAATCACCAACACCTTCACATCGTATTAGAGCCTCAAACTATCCCAAAATCAAATGAGTTACTCTTGAATTATACGAATTGTCACCAAATAGATTTCTTTCTTCCACAGTTAGTGTAGATTCTCTATTTCCAACATTAGTCATCTGATTAACATTATTCAATATATTTTGTTCGTTTCCACTTAAAAATATTTTCAGTATCAACAATTAGCTTCACAAAGGTGTATCTATGATATCTATTGAAATTTTCATAAATTTGATCAATATCATCATCATTAATTAAATCCATAGGCGCCCAAAAAATTGACCCCCAATTGTTTACAAGATACTTATATATTACCTTAATAACCCTCACATCCACCGCTAAATTCAATTTAACCGATTTCTTATGAACAAGTTCAACAAATATCGGTTTGCTTCTAATCTTCAACCTCCTCAATCTCACTGAAGGGTTTGAAATATCATACTTGAAACTATCTATGCCCCATTCCGATTGTTCTCCAGTATAAATTATAAATGTTGCTGGAATTGATATTTTTTTAATTCTTACATTATATGTACATGTATCATAATGTATGCACCTTTTTATTATTTTTGTCAAAAAGATAGCATCTTAAAAAAAATTAATAGAATATATAAATTTTTAACGCATCAGTACACACATTTAAAAATGAAAAAATTAATACTAATTAATAAATTTTATCATTTTATGCAACTATTTTTGTAAACAACATAACATTATATATAGATTTTGTAGAAGAACTGGAATAGAGAAACTTGAAGAAGAAGAAAACTAACTACTTTTATGATTAATCATATATATATACAAGAATTGAGAATAACCACCTGTGCCACATTAGCATAAATGAGAAACACATGAAAACTAAACAAATACTAAAAACACTAATGCACTAAAAACAACAAGCTATAATACACTAAAACAGCTAGTTATTTTAGTGTATTTAGTTACACATCACAAACAGCTAGCTATTTGAGTGTATTTAGCTAGCTATTTGTTCTACATGATGAAATAAATATAAATATTCATCCCCCCTCAAGTTGGAGCCGTATTGAGTTGAAAGAGGCCTAACTTGGATAGAAAATGATGGAAGATAGGAGCAGAAAGAGACTTAGTAAAGAGATCTACGAGTTGAGAAAAAGAAGAGATGTATTGAGGCAGTAAAAGTCCACTCTTGTACTTATCTCAAACCAGATGACAATTGATTTCCAAATGCTTGGTACGCTTATGGAAAATTGGATTCTTGGTAATATGAATAGCAGTCTGACTGTCACACCATAAGGGAATAGGTAAAGAAAAAGAAAGATGAAAATCTATTAATAAAGAAACCAACCATTGAAGCTCATAAGCTGTATAAGCCAGACTTCGGTATTCAGCCTTCATTGAAGAACGAGAAACAGTCCCTTGCTTCTTAAACTTCTAAGAAATCAAAGAAGAACCAAGAAAAACACAAAAGCCAGTGATATACCGACGAGTTTCTTGACAAGAACCCTAATCAGCATCACTATAGGCATCCAAGTTCAAACAAGTATGAGAAGAATAAAACAAACTAGTGGCGGGAAAATGTTTCAAATACTTAAGCACATGTAAGGCAGCATTCCAGTATGAATCTCGAGGAGCTTAAACAAACTGGCTAAGCTGATAAACCGAATAAGTGATATATGGTCTAGTAAAGTTGAGATAAAGCAAGCGTCCAACAAGCTGGCGATAAGGAGTGGGGTCAGTAAGTAAGTCACCTTGATCAGCCACCAAATGAAGGCCTTTAGGCAAAGGTGTGAGCATTGGTTTGGCACCTATTAAACCAGCATTAGTAACCAAATCCAAAATTATCGACATTGACTAATATAAGGACCATCATTGGAGCGAGCAATCTCCAAGCCTAAGAAGTACTTGGCCTGCCCAAGATCTTTGATAGTAAAAGTAGCATGCAAAGAGGCTTTAACTCGATGAATCAAAACATCAAAAGTACCAGTAAGCAATACATCATCGACATAAACAATTAAGGCCAAGAAATCATGATGATCATTAAAAATAAACAAGCAAGGACTAGCCTGAGATTGATGAAAACCAAGTGTATGTAAATGAGATGTAAACAAAGCATTCTATTGGTGAAAATCTTGCTTAAAACTATACAATGAGCGACGCAACTTACATACTTGAGTAGGTGCTGCTTTAGTATAACCTTCAGGTGGCTTCATATACAATTCTTCATCAACAAAGCCATGAAGAAAAGCATTGTTAATGTCCAACTGAGAAAGAGACCAATGTTTTGTTGCAACTATAGCCAAGAAAACACGCACAGTAACTGTCTTAGCAACTAGAGAAAAAACCTCAGTATAATCAATCCCTTCAACCTGATTGTAACCTTTGGCAACCAATCTTGCCTTGTAACGTTCTACAGTCCCATCAGCTTTGAACTTCAACTTGAAAACCCATTTTGAACCAATAGCAACTTTGCTAGCTAGAAGACTCGTTAACTTCCAAGTATGATTCTTATCAAGAGCATTTAACTCCTCTTGCATCGTATTCACCCAAAAAGGATCTAACTTGGCATCATGATAGGAAGTAGTCTCTTTAACAACATCCAATTGAGCTATGAAAAAAGTATGATTGATAGTGAAACAAGAAGGAAAAACAAAAGGAAATTTTGGAACTCTATAAGCAAGAGCAGTGGAAGGGAAAATAGAAACACCAGATGGAACAAATGCATGAGAAACAAAATATGACATCCCCTGTGGCTTTCTCTTAGACCGAACACTTTATCGGGTTGGCTCAACTAGGATAGAAGATCCCTCATTAGGCACTCCAGCTGGTATAACATCATCAAGAACTTCCACTGCTGAACTAGTAGAAACATCCTCCTAGGCTTCAACAGTATGATTAGTAGGAGAAGAAGAAGAATCAATAGAAACAATATCTCCAAGCAAATCAGTTGTTGGTATTGGAAGTACAACAAATCAGTGGAATTAGAAACAACACTAGCTTCATCATTAGGAAAAATAGCTTCATGAAAGACCACATCCTTGCTTAAAAACACTCTTCTAGTCTTCATGTTGTATAATTTGTTAGCTTTAACTCCTGAAGAATAGCCCAAGAAAATGCAAGCAACTGATCTATGACCAAATTTATCCTTGTAAGGAGTAATATTAGTAGCATAACAAAGGGAACCAAAGACTCTTAAAAGAGAATAATCAGGTGTTTTCCCATATAATATCTCAAACGGAGTCTGCCAAGAAAGCAATTTTGTTGGCAGTCGATTGATAAGAAAAGTGGAATGAAGAATTGATTCTCCCTAAAAAATATTTGACAGATTAGCCTGAAACAGTAAGGCCCTAGCCACTTGAAGCAAATGTCTATGTTTTCTTTCAACAACTCCATTTTTTTGTGGAGTGTAACACAACTCCGTTGATGCATAATACCTAAATCAGTAAGTAAAGATTGGAATTTGGCACTCATAAACTCTAGGCCATTGTCAGTCTGAATGATTTTAATGGGGGCAGCAAATTGTGTACGAATTTGATGAACAAACTTATGTACAATGGTATAAGTTTGACTTTTATGTTGCATTAAATAAGTCCAAACACACCTACTATAATCATCAACTATGGTGAGAAAATAACAGGCTCCAGTCAACGACTTCTTGCTAAATGGTCCCCATATATCAAGATGAATTAATTCAAACACAGAGGTAATATGAATAGCACTAAGAGGAAAAGATAAATGAGTTTATTTGGCTAGAGGAGATACGGGACAGGATTTATGTCACACCCTACTCGGAACAGTCTTTTTCGATGCGAACTTATCCAAAATTGGTAAGTTTTTTTTTCGAACAATTCCATCCACTTGAAATACCTTTACAATCATTCCAGGAACAAACAATAGTCTTAAAGATAATTTAAAACAAACACAAACGTCATACCAAAAACTTATACTAGCCATTCATCCAATTACAGATAAAAAATACAATTCAAACTTTTACCTTAATCGATTAAGTATATACATGCCAAAGGCTTAAACCAAATAATACAAAAATCTTCTCCTCCGATTTGAACCTTCAATGTACTGTGCTCCCGCAACACTTCAAAACCTGCACGCAGTAAACACTACGTGCTGAGCATTAAATATGTCCAATGGTGACTACTAATCCAAGAATTTTCCAAGAATAAGCACAATTTCATAATTTATGCTTCTATCGTTCTTATTACATTAACCATTTCCTTTCATTTCAGTTATCAGAATTCATGTTACTTATTCATATTTTTGGTAACCATTGTTCTTTTGTTTCTAAACTTTCAACTTTACTTTGTAGTATTTTTCTTAAGTAGATCAATATTGGAGTTACTTTTACTTTTACGTTAATATTTACTATAACTTTTACTTTTATCATTACCTTCGTTTTATCCTTTAGCCACAGCTATTTAACTATCATTCATTTAGCAATAGGTATTGGTGCTCGTGTCTTTACTAGTACCAAAATAATTTACTTTAATTCTTGATTTACCGTTCAATTATTCAATTTGTACTCTAATTATACTTCTTGATCTTTTCTTTTATTTTTGCTTTGACTTTTAGCTAATAATTATATTACTATTTAAAGGCTTTTGAGTTTTATTGCAAAGTGGTATAATTATTTCGAGGCACTTTGTAGTCAAATTCTCTTTCCTTCATATATATATATATATTACTTTCATTCAATTATTTATTAAGACATATGTCTTTTACTTCTTTCACATTGGTCAATTATGTGTCTGTCTATTGTTTTACTTTTCAATTTAAATTTTTTTTCAGAAAGACGCTACATAAACATTAAATTTACTTCACATCAAAATCATCACTTTTTAACTTTAGGCAGGAATTTATTATTGTTTTTCAAACTTGTCACTTTTTACAATAGTAATTGGTACGAGAAATACCAATTAATCAAATTTATCTTTTTTACATAAACAAAATACATTTCAATTCTTATAGAAAATTAAACATTGATTTAATATTTTCATCATATAAAACCTTTCTTTTCTTTTTCTTACTAATTACGCTTTCCAGAAATCTTTACAGATTTATTTTGACTTGGCATTTTATTTCAAATGAATAATTTCATTATAACCTTTTGTATTCAATTCAATGAAACAGTACTTATTTATTCATTTCAATGTGCCCCTACTACAATACAATAGGTTTCTCACAAAGGATACTCGGAACTGGACCCGAAGGTCCCACAGAACAGATAGAGAAATGATTTCGAAAGACCAAGTCTCACAGAGCAGATACAGATACATTTTCACTTTCACTGAAGCTATGGAGATCAAAGATCCCACCCATAGCTAAGCAAGTCGCCATGACTTGCACCGCGGTACAGAGGTGTCCGTATGGCAAGCCAATTATATTCAAAACAAGAATCATACTACATGTCTATCGCTAAGGGCAAACATAATCAATTACATTACAAACATTTTTGAACATTTAAAACATTTTAATTTCTTTCTTTTATTTATTACTATACTTTATTATGATCAAATGCACTCTTTTGTGCCTTTGATTATTCAATGACTTTTTATCTTTTTTATTCACTTTCTCTTTTTCAATCACTTTTGTGAATTATTCTTTGATAATTCACTTAGATATTTAAACCTTTCAATCTTTTGTATAGATTATAAATTATGAATTATGGCATTATAATTCACAATTTTCTTTTTATTCTTTTTGTATAATTATTTACGAATTATTTTCAATACTTTTAAACTTGATATTTTTACAATTTTTCCTTGTTTGGTCCAATTTTTCAATTATTCGATATTCCGGCTTTTATTTTGTCGGCGAATTATTTTATAATCATTAACTCTTTTAATTCTTTTTGTTGACTAATTTATATTGATAAATTAGTCGCATCTTTATTTTTCTACTTTTTATGCAATTATGATTTCTCTTAATATAATTTATTATTTTATATCTCAAAATACATAATTTGACTTTTTCTATTGGATTATTTATTTCAAAAACATAATTACAATTTTGCCATTGTAATCATTTATTTTCATTTTTATTATATAATTTCTTTCATTATTCATCTTTTATTCTTTATTTTACCATTTCCGGATAAAATTACATTTTTGTCCTGATATCATGAAAACTTTATCTCTTAGCATAATTAAATTTTCAAAATTATCATTTTACCCTTGTTAAGTACTTCTTACTTATTTTTGCTCATGAATTATCTACTTTGGCAAAATTATCATTTTGTCCCAAAACTTTTATTTTCTTCAATTAAGTCCTTTTTCTATTTAGAACTCATTTTATCTTTCTTTTATTTACGTATTAATTTATTTTCATCATTTTCATTTATTTATGAATTATTTACCAATAATTTATTTTTTTTATTATTTTCACGACCTAATAATTACTGCGAAAAATCCATCGGTTGACTTTTTATTTCGCGCCATTGACATTAATTTATTTTTCATATTTATTCATCACTTTAGTCATTTTTATACAATATGCATTACTATTTTAATTATTTTCATTGTACATATGCACATAAAAATTTCAATAAAATCCTAATAAATTCAATAAATTTCAATAAAACTTATTTAGGCATTCTTTATTAATTATTGCCATTTTTCATCAAGATAACCACTTAATTCACTCTAAATAACAATTTCCATTCAATACATATACTATACAAAATCTTAAAAATTTCCAAATTAATTCTAAATATTCTTTAAAAATTTGTAAACATTAATTATCATATCTATTATTAATTTAGGCTATCATACATTAATTTCATGCATTTTTCTCATTAATTTCTTTACCTAAGAAATTCGGCCAACAACATTTTCCATCTTAAAAATTTATTTCTTTCATTAACGTCTTCATTTCATTTCTTCTCATGCCTAATTTCATTTACCCTAACATAATTTCATTAATTAACAATTTTACATGTTTTTATCTTAATTACATAATTAAGAAAAATTCATATCAATAGGAAAATCAAAGGATTTGGTAGTCACTTACCTTCTTCCATGCTTTAGCTTCCTTAAGCTTCATAATTCTTCTCTTAACACAAAACAAAACTTTATTCTTCACTATTATCAACCTTGGCCGAAATCTTTAAGCTTCCTAACCTTAATTTCTTGTCCTCAAATGAAAAATCCAGGCTCATAATTAGCTTAAACACCTCAAAAACTATAAGAACACATAAAAAAACAATTAAAATCACTTAGATTTTCAAGTTTCATCTTACCTCTTTTCCTTTCTTCCCTTGATTCCTTGCTTTTCCTTGCTCAAATCACTTGCTTAAGGCCACTAGGGTGACCTAAAGAGAGAGAGCTTCATCTTTTATGTTGAAGTTTAAGAGAGATTTGAGGTATAAGAAGAAGAAATCAAAGAGAGGGAGAAGAGGGAGAGAGTTCGGCCTCCAAGGAGGGAGAAAGAGCTGGAGTTTTCAGGAGCAATTCTCCACATTTTTAGCCTTATAAATACTCTATTGATGGGCCAAAATTGGGCTTAAATGAGTGGGCTTTGTCCACTTAAGCATTAAGGCCCATTTAGGCCTTTTTAAAGCCCAATTAAATTTCTCTCTCTTCCTCACTTCAAATCACTCCAATTTTAATTTCATCGTTCTTAAAACATCAAAAATAGGTAGGACATAAATTTTCAGCTCAATCGGAGTCCATTATCGGTCCAATTCAAACTTATCTGTCCGATTCGACAACTGCCGGTGTCACCGAAAAATTTCATTCTCATCACCAAAATATTCGACATAAAAATTCATGTAGGCACGCAAAATCTAACAATATTCGGAGGTCGTTTACTATTTTTAATTATTTGTACAAAATCAAGTCTCCTTCCCTACTAGGGAAATTAACTCGCTACCTTTTTCGTATTTTTGACTTTTGCAGGCCTATTTGACCTCAAATTCACTTCAAATTTCAATCATAGGCTTATTATGACTATTCCTTTCAAATGATCCAATAAAATATTTTCGACTTCCGAGTGTCCTCTCGAGCCCGAAAAATACTATTCATTATCGAAAAGTACTATTCACGGCTGACCCGGTGTTGAGGCCATTACAATTTAGAAGAAATAAAATGTTGTTGCATGAAAAAAAAATGCTGCAAAACAGAGTCACTAGGATGGCCCAATCGTAAATGCCATATGGATAATGAAGAATATTTTTTATTAACTGTAAGAACGTCAGTACAATGAGAAGGAACATGCTATGAAATACAAGCAATGTCAGGAAACTGAGAAGAAGGTAAGAACTCAGTCTTATTCAAAGAAAAAATGGAATTATACTTGTTTACATTTTTTTATGAAAAAAAAACATGTCTAGGATGTAAAGATTGCCAAAAATTCTCCCCACAGCAAGGACCTGTTTACTCCTTAGGACCTGCAACAGACAGACATCAGTATAACAAGAAAAGAAAACTGAGCTAGATTGAGTGAGCTTATTAACGGAAAGAAGATTATAGTTAAAAAAAAGGTAAGAAAAGAGTCTGTTGAAGAACGATATTATCATGTAGTTTGGCAGGACCAACTTGAGTGACTTTGGTGACACGTCCATCAGGCAAATGGAAAAACTTAGGAATAAACAATGTCAAAAGATTTTGGAAAAGCTTCGGGTTAGAACAAATATGATTAGTAGCCCCTATGTCTATAATCCAGTATTCAGGTTTAGAAGTGTAATGTAGGAAAGATTGACTCATCATACCTGCAAATTCATCACCATGTGTATGAGCAAACTTGACAAATGTATCACCAGCAATGTGCTTTCCTTCAATATACTTTGCCATTTCTTGCTTAATGAATTCTGCCATCCATAACTGTTTGTCATCCATATTTACATCAATTGGTGACTCAGCCATATTCACTTGAGCCTTAACCAAACTTTTCTCCTTTTTTTCCTTTCAAATCCTTATACCAATCGGGAAAGCCAATCAACTTGAAACAAGTCTCCCTTACATGCCTTATAGCTTTGCAGTAATCACAAACACGATCCTCCTTTTTGTTACTATCCTTTTTCCTCCAGTTTTCCTTAGATCTATCATTACTCTTTACTAACAATACACTAGTCTCCAAAGAATCTTCAAGGACCTTATGAACCTGCAGTTATGATTCAATAGTCTGAATCATCGAATAGGCCTTGTTCACAGTTCGTAATGGCTCTAACATCAAGATTTGATTCTTCACTGCTTCATAAAAGTCATTTAGTCCCATCAAAAACTGAATTAAACGATTGCTCAAATCCATTTCTTCAAGTCGTTTGTTAATACTACAAGTACAGTTACCACAACCACAAAAAGGTAACGGTTTAACTCTATTATGATCATCCCAGAGCCTTGACAGTTTGTTGAAATAAACTGTCAGATCTGCATTACTCTGCTCAATGGAATTAATTTATCGTTGGATCTGGAAAACTCTAGGACCATTACTAACGTTGAATCTCTCCTCTAATTGATCCCAAAGATTTTTAGCTATAGAACAATACAAGAAGTGTTCAGCCAAATCCTTAGAAAGAGATCCTAGAATCCAAGATCTAACTAAATAATCAGATCATCTCCATTTCAAGAAATCTGCATTTGATTCATTAGGTTTCTTCTCAGTACCATCAATAAAACCTAGTTTATCTCTAGCGCCTAATGAAATCTGAATCGAAACAGGTCCCCACAGCAAGGACCTGTTTACTCCTTAGGACCTGCAACAGACAGACATCAGTATAACAAGAAAAGAAAACTGAGCTAGATTGAGTGAGCTTATTAACGGAAAGAAGATTATAGTTAAAAAAAAGGTAAGAAAAGAGTCTGTTGAAGAACGATATTATCATGTAGTTTGGCAGGACCAACTTGAGTGACTTTGGTGACACGTCCATCAGGCAAATGGAAAAACGTAGGAATAAACAATGTCAAAAGATTTTGGAAAAGCTTCGGGTTAGAACAAATATGATTAGTAGCCCCTATGTCTATAATCCAGTATTCAGGTTTAGAAGTGTAATGTAGGAAAGATTGACTCATCATACCTGCAAATTCATCACCATGTGTATGAGCAAACTTGACAAATGTATCACCAGCAATGTGCTTTCCTTTAATATACTTTGCCATTTCTTGCTTAATGAATTCTGCCATCCATAACTGTTTGTCATCCATATTTACATCAATTGGTGACTCAGCCATATTCACTTGAGCCTTAACCAAACTTTTCTCCTTTTTTTCCTTTCAAATCCTTATACCAATCGGGAAAGCCAATCAACTTGAAACAAGTCTCCCTTACATGCCTTATAGCTTTGCAGTAATCACAAACACGATCCTCCTTTTTGTTACTATCCTTTTTCCTCCAGTTTTCCTTAGATCTATCATTACTCTTTACTAACAATACACTAGTCTCCAAAGAATCTTCAAGGACCTTATGAACCTGCAGTTATGATTCAATAGTCTGAATCATCGAATAGGCCTTGTTCACAGTTCGTAATGGCTCTAACATCAAGATTTGATTCTTCACTGCTTCATAAAAGTCATTTAGTCCCATCAAAAACTGAATTAAACGATTGCTCAAATCCATTTCTTCAAGTCGTTTGTTAATACTACAAGTACAGTTACCACAACCACAAAAAGGTAACGGTTTAACTCTATTATGATCATCCCAGAGCCTTGACAGTTTGTTGAAATAAACTGTCAGATCTGCATTACTCTGCTCAATGGAATTAATTTATCGTTGGATCTGGAAAACTCTAGGACCATTACTAACGTTGAATCTCTCCTCTAATTGATCCCAAAGATTTTTAGCTATAGAACAATACAAGAAGTGTTGAGCCAAATCCTTAGAAAGAGATCCTAGAATCCAAGATCTGACTAAATAATCAGATCATCTCCATTTCAAGAAATCTGCATTTGATTCATTAGGTTTCTTCTCAGTACCATCAATAAAACCTAGTTTATCTCTAGCGCCTAATGAAATCTGAATCAAAACAGGTCCCCACAGCAAGGACCTGTTTACTCCTTAGGACCTGCAACAGACAGACATCAGTATAACAAGAAAAGAAAACTGAGCTAGATTGAGTGAGCTTATTAACGGAAAGAAGATTATAGTTAAAAAAAAGGTAAGAAAAGAGTCTGTTGAAGAACGATATTATCATGTAGTTTGGCAGGACCAACTTGAGTGACTTTGGTGACACGTCCATCAGGCAAATGGAAAAACGTAGGAATAAACAATGTCAAAAGATTTTGGAAAAGCTTCGGGTTAGAACAAATATGATTAGTAGCCCCTATGTCTATAATCCAGTATTCAGGTTTAGAAGTGTAATGTAGGAAAGATTGACTCATCATACCTGCAAATTCATCACCATGTGTATGAGCAAACTTGACAAATGTATCACCAGCAATGTGCTTTCCTTTAATATACTTTGCCATTTCTTGCTTAATGAATTCTGCCATCCATAACTGTTTGTCATCCATATTTACATCAATTGGTGACTCAGCCATATTCACTTGAGCCTTAACCAAACTTTTCTCCTTTTTTTCCTTTCAAATCCTTATACCAATCGGGAAAGCCAATCAACTTGAAACAAGTCTCCCTTACATGCCTTATAGCTTTGCAGTAATCACAAACACGATCCTCCTTTTTGTTACTATCCTTTTTCCTCCAGTTTTCCTTAGATCTATCATTACTCTTTACTAACAATACACTAGTCTCCAAAGAATCTTCAAGGACCTTATGAACCTACAGCTATGATTCAATAGTCTGAATCATCGAATAGGCCTTGTTCACAGTTCGTAATGGCTCTAACATCAAGATTTGATTCTTCACTGCTTCATAAAAGTCATTTAGTCCCATCAAAAACTGAATTAAACGATTGCTCAAATCCATTTCTTCAAGTCATTTGTTAATACTACAAGTACAGTTACCACAACCACAAAAAGGTAACGGTTTAACTCTATTAAGATCATCCCAGAGCCTTGACAGTTTGTTGAAATAAACTGTCAGATCTGCATTACTCTGCTCAATGGAATTAATTTATCGTTGGATCTGGAAAACTCTAGGACCATTACTAACGTTGAATCTCTCCTCTAATTGATCCCAAAGATTTTTAGCTATAGAACAATACAAGAAGTGTTCAGCCAAATCCTTAGAAAGAGATCCTAGAATCCAAGATCTGACTAAATAATCAGATCATCTCCATTTCAAGAAATCTGCATTTGATTCATTAGGTTTCTTCTCAGTACCATCAATAAAACCTAGTTTATCTCTAACGCCTAATGAAATCTGAATCGAAGTACTCCATGTTAAGTAGTTACTGCCTAATAAAGGAGCAGTAACTAAAGAGAAACCAGCATTATCTCCCATCGTATCTACTCGCAAAGTTGAAGCTACTGTATCAGTGAGATTTGCAGTCAAATCTACCATGCTTAAGCCAAAACAAAGATCAATCAAAATATTTCTAGTTACGAGAACCAAAAACTGCTAAATCTTGATCATAACAACCAATAAGCACACATTTCTCCTCGCTCTGATACCATGTAGAAGAACTGGAACAAAGAAACTTGAAGAAGAAGAAGATAACTAACTACTTTTATGATTAATCACATATATATACAAGAACTGAAAATAACCACCTATGCCATATCAGCATAAATGAGAAACATGTGAAAATTAAATAAATACTAAAAACACTAATGCACTAAAAACAACAAGCTGTAATACACTAAAACAGCTAGTTGTTTTAGTGTATTTAGTTACACATCACAAACAACTAGTTGTTTGAGTGTATTTAGCTAGCTGTTTGTTCTACATGATGAAATAAATATAAATCTTCTCATTTTTTATAAATACATAAATTCGTACATACATGTATAAGCATCTTACACAAATTATTTCTTAAATTTTAAATTTAATTCACTTATAAACTCATGCAAATTAAATAAATTTCATGATTTTACTATTATTATTTTCCAAAAAAAAATATAATATCAAAAATTAAAAAAAATTATATAAATTTCATTAATTTGACAACGAATCTTCTAAATTAAAATATAACATCACAAAAAAAATGGAAAAATCTATAATTTTCTTAGACTAAATGGTCAATTAATGTTATAAATTATAATTTTAACTCATACATTAAATTCATGGAGATTTAATAAATTTCATCGTTTTTCTAAAAAAAAAATTATAAAATTTTTTGTACCAATTAGTCTAATAATCCTCTAAATTAAAAATTGAACTCGCTTATTAACTTGCACAAATTATATAGATTTTTTATCAGTTTACTATACCATTTTTCTAAATAACATAAAATTATATATATATGGACTACTGTAGTCCGACTACATATAGATATCTTCAAAAATAATTAAACTTCTTACACTAATTATTCTATTAATCTTCTAAATTTTAATTCATTTATAAACTCATATTCATTTAAATAAATTTATATCATTTTATTTTCATATTTTCCTAAAAATCAGAACATCACAAAATGAAAGTAAAATAATATAAATAAATTCCTTACAATAATTGCTCCACAAATCTTCTAAATTATAAGTTCTTTGAATTGACCATAAAACAGCTTGTACGTTAATAGAATTAATGATGTTACAAAACTTACTACATAAATCTATTATAAAAATTAAAACAAACAAAAAATAAAAAAATACTAGTAATATAACTCACCTGTTGAATATCTTAATATTTTGGTTGCAATTAGATATATTTTAAAATTATCACCACTTATAAATTAAGAATTAAAATAAAGTTAATAATAACATAAATTTTGATTAACAAAATTATATTATATTATATCCACATAATATTACCTTTTCTTTAATTCAAATAAATTATTTCAAAATAACTTGATAAAAATTTAAAATAACCGGTTATAATTATATCGCATAGAAATTGAAAGGGAAAATGTGGAAATGGAAATGTTGATTAAATTGGAAAGAGAAAAAAAGAATGTGTGAATTGGGCACTAAACAAATGGTTTTAAGGAATATATATCTATATATATATAATATGATAGATTTATCGGTAAAATACCAAAAACTAGTACCTGATTCTCCGGCCATAATTGCTCAATTAGAAGAAAATTTTCGTCACTGAAGAATAACAAAAATTACTGGTTCCATTGCTTTCCCAACTTTTCCTGCACTTGATCTTCCTCTTTAAAAAATCTAGTGTCCTAGTGTTCCTTTTTTTTTTCTTTTGTTTTTTTGTCTTCTAATCTATACCAATTTTACGATTTCTGTATTCTTGATAGTATAATCACAGGCTATTTCAATATGGTTAGGCTAGGGACTCTCTCTGTAGGATTTTAAATTAATTTAAAATTCTAAAATATCTCCTATATCAAAGAGATATGGACAGTTATTTTTATAACGTTAAATAACCAGGGTTTTTTTTAAATAGGATTATTTTTTAAAAAATTTCGAAATTTGAGACTGCAGTAAACAAAATTAAATTTATGATGTGCTGGAAATCGGTTGTTCTCTATGCCAACAAAAGACAAAAATGTTAGATAGTAAATGCAAAACTTAAAACAGAATTTTTGTTTCAAAAATTCTTTGATAAAGCATAGATTGTATGCTTGTTCACATCAAAATTAAATTGTGTTATCAAGTTTTTTATCAATAAAATGAGGGAAGAAATTGAATAAAAATATTTTTATAAATATTTCACTAAAAATTAATTTGTCTTATCTATAATTTTTTTATTATATTATTATTTATTTTATTTATTAATATGGTAAAAATATACTAATACATTAAAAAATAATTATCAATTTTGATAATTATATAATCAAAAAGAAATAACTCTATATAATTTTATCATATATTTAAGTTTTAATTGGAAAATGATATAAGAACTGAATGAAAATTGTTGACTATTAAGAAATCAAAAAATGATTGCTTTTTTTCAATTCCAAAAACTGAATAAAATTTATCCTCCAAACACCCAAAATATATATATATATATATATATATATGGTTGGGGATTGTTCACGAAATGTGGGAGCAGAAGGCCAGAATTCGGCACAAGAAGGAGCTGGTTTCCAGTAGAGAGTGGGGCCCACACGTCCAGATATCGACAGCTATTGGGGCCGATTTTCAGCAATGCTGTCCAATCACCACTGTGGATCCCGCATATCAAATTTTGGCATAGAGAATAGCCGGTTTTCAGCACACCATAAATCTAATTTTGTTTACTGGAGCCCCTGATTTTGAAATTTTTTTAAAAATAACCCTATTTAAAAAAAACCCAAATAACTATTTGCTTTAGTTGGGGATAATCTAGGACATTATCTCCATTATCTAATTACTTGGAGATATTAATTAATAAATACATAAGTAAGTCACATAATTACATTCTCCCACTTGACTTACTTATTTGATTATTGGAAACTTTAATCTCTAAGATTGTCATTTACTGCATATATGGACTTTCAAATAGTCCACTTAATATCCTACAAACATGCAAAATATGTATACTTTATACTCAAGTTCAAAAAAATAAGAAGCAAAGCACTATCAAGGCTTAAATGAATTAGCAAGTCCCATGTTAACCACATGATTTATACATTTCTCGATCGATAATCCTTTAGTCATGGGATTAGCAATCATTAGTTTTGAATAAATATGTTGGACGTCCACTTTACATCTCTTGACATATTGCTTTATAGCAAGATATTTTATATCAATGTGCTTGCTCTGACTTGCATATTTCTCATTCTTTGAGAAAAAAAAATCGTTGTTGTGTTATCACAATAAATCTTTAAGGGTTTCTCTAATGAGTTGACAAACTTTAGTTGAGAAAAAAAATTTCTTAGCCATGATGCCTGTGAATTTACTTTAAAACACTATATTGTTTAACACTTTTCCAGGATGTAGCTCCTTCAGTAAGAAGAAAGATCTATCCTTATGTGGATTTTCTTGAGTCCTAACATCCACCATGGTCTGCATCAGAGTAGCCAACCAATTCTAAGTTGTCAGTGTGTTTATAAGTAAGCATTAATTCCTTGGTTCCTTGCAAATATCTCATGACCTTTTTCGTAGCTTTCCAATGTTTCCATCCTGGATTACTCTAATATCTGCCAAGCATTCCTACTGCAAATGCAATGTCAGGTCTTGTACAAACCTGAGCATACATTAAACTTCCCACTACAGAAGCATATGTTCTTCCATTAATTTCCTCCATATCCATATCATTTTAAGGATATTGATCTTGACTAAATATATCCCCTTTAATAATAGGTGCTGGATAAGAAGAGCAACTTTGCATTCTAAATCTCTTCAGAACCTTTTTAATGTAGGACTTTTGAGATAGACCCGATATTCTCAAGCCTAAATCCTTCATTTCAAAATTTTATGAAAGGAATTGCTTTGATTCATTTGGCAAATTCATGCAATTGCTAGCTAGCAAGATGTTGTCGACATATAAGATCAAGAAAATGACTTTACTCCCACTGACCTTGAGGTATACACATTGATCCTTAATATTTTCAACAAAACCAAAGGATGTTATGGTATTGTGAAATTTTGTATACCATTGGCGGGATGCTTGCTTTAGTCCATATATTGATCTATTTAACTTGCAAACCAAATGACTTTCTTTACAGAAACCTTCAGGTTGTTTCATGTATACATGTTCCTCAAGTTCTACATTTATTGGATAATGCCAATAAAATATCCACTTATTGTTCTTGGATCCAATTTCCTTAAATTTGGGTTATACACCCTTACTTCAATTAGTGATGTCTTGTAAAATGTCTACTTTTTAATATGTATTTTCTTTTGTTTAAGTAGCTCAAGTATGTAATATTATGTGTATTTTGTGTGTTTATGTTTAGTTTATGCATTTATGTGTGTTTTTAGGTTAAAGTTGGTGTAAGTATGAAGTAAAGTGAAGAAATGGTGAAGATTCAGGGATGAAGATCACGAGTCGTGGTTCACGACTCGAACTGGAGTTTACGAGACGGAGGGCAGTTCACGAGTGAGGCAGAGAAGAAAGGATCACGAGTCGGCAACATGTTCACAAATCGATAGAAATGTCACGACTTGGATGGAAGATCACGAGTAAAGGAGCACGGCTGGGATTCACGACTCGTGAAGCAGTTCACGAGTCGGACAAAATAACTGCTTCCAAACATTGCACCTGTTCACATCCGATCCTTCAGCCAACCATCAAGACTCTTCAGGGTAGCTTTTCATGATTGACAACTATTCTGAAGAGGCATATCTATAGGGTTAAACTCTATAAATATGGGGGTGAAGCTTTGAAATAGAAAGGATATCGAAAAAATCAAAAGAAGAAAAAAATTTCATTGTTTATCTAAGAAAATTTTTAGTTACTTTAGGACATTTCTCTTACTCAGTTTTTAGATGATGACCAAAGAACAAAGCCAAAGGAATAAGAGATATATCAGAAGGTCTAAATAGAAAGTAAGCCCTGGGGAGTGATGTTGTTCTTTTCTCTTATTTCATTTTTATTGTAATTGTGTATTTGGCTAGTTCTTTGGTACATTATAACTACTTAATTCAATTTGTTTTTCATCTACTTATCTTTGCTCTATGAATGTTTATTTTCTTTATGTATGAAGTGTGATTTAAATTTATTTGAGAACTTTGATTTACTTATTATGCTTGATCACCATAATTAGCATGTTAGTCATTTAATTCACAATGAGAAATGGAATTCTTTGATGGAAAGACAAATAAATTTACTTAAAGCATTGAATTCACTTAGAGATAAGGAATTCACTTTGAGGGGTTAAAGAATTGGCATAGAACTTCATAGTTTTTATTTATCTCTATAATGTCATGAGAATGCTTATAGACTCTAAGTAAAAACACCTTTAATGACAATGAGAATTGCTTTAAAGAAACTTGGCTAAATTCTCTAATCATATCATTCATATAATTGATTAAATGATTCAAAGATTAAATTGTTTTACTTAGTTGTAATGTACGTTCAAATCATCTTTTAAGTAATCTATTATCCAAAATTAACTTAATGTATCTTAAGTAGTTAGTTATTACATTAATTGCATAATTCCAATTGAATTTGTTACCTATCCATCTACTTATTGTTATTTAAATACAAAATTTACCTCATTCCCTTTGGAACGATACCCTATTCACTCTATATACAGTCTGGTGAGACTAAGGGTTCAAATAAATCCCCATCAAATTTTGAGGTCGTTGCCGGGGAACGGCTTGAATGAATTTTTATTGATTGATACAAAAGAGTAGAGGCTTTAGGATTGTATGTTATAAAATTAGTTATTTAGATGTATGGATTTTTATATTGTGTTTTGTTTATTCTTTATAATAGTGTTAGAATTTTTGTAATGATCTTAGACTAAAAGTATTTTTGATTCTTGTAGGGAACTTAGAAGAAAGCAACAAGAGGAACTTAGATTGCAATTAAAAGGAGAAAAAAGTGCTAAGTTGGAGGAGAGTTAAAATATTCCAATTATGGCGGGAGAAGAAAGGAGAACGCTTGGTGATTTTCCAATGCCCAATATTTCGAAAAGTTTTGGAGGAATAGTGGCACCGGCTATTGCCAATAACAATTTTAAGATCAAACCGACGGTCATTCAAATGGTGCAAAATAACCAATTTGGAGGTTTGCAAGGGGAAGACCTTTATGCTCATATCCTTGCTTTTCTTAATGTGTGTGCTACATTTAAAATTAATGGAGTGAGTAATGATGCAATTAGACTTAGGTTATTTTCATTTTCTTTAAAAGAAAAGGCCCAAATTTGGCTCGCTAGTATACCTAGTGAGAAAATCACTACTTGGGACCAATTAAAACAAGCTTTTCTTCATAAGTATTTTCCACCACATAAAACAGCAAAATTTAGAAATCAAATCTCTACTTTTAAACAAATGCCTAATGAAACCATTTATATCTCTTGGGAAAGATTTAAGGAACTCCAACGACAATGTCCTCACCATGGCTTGTCGGATTGGATGATTCCGCAAATCTTTTACAATGGGTTAATGGAGGAAAATAGAAATATTTTTAATGCTGCTTCAAGTGGAAAATGGTTAGAAAAAACTGCTAAGGAAGGTGAAACTTTGTTGGAGGAATTAGCCTCACAAGGCTACATGGGAGAAGAACCACTATGGAGAAGGCTAAGGGATTTTTGGAATCGGATTCCATTAATCTCTTGATGGCTAAAGTTGAAGCTTTGACTAAGATGGTAAGTAATTCACATTCTATTAATCTCATGATTATCGGTTACATGCATTGCATACATGAGCGGAATCTTAAATTTTTTAACCAATATTACTAATCTTGCCATGAATATACAATATAACTATATGAGAATAAGATAAATCACCTTTGATTTTTGTTGTACAGTTGATTTTCCTTCGTACTGGGTTGTCGCAAACCACAGTGTCCAAAATCGAACACCTCTAATGAGTAATCCACGCTAGAGAATGATAAATTGAACCAATAATTGGTGTAGAGAAAGGAGTGGCCGAAAAACCCTAGAGCTAGCAAGGGAGTGGCGCAAAAGGGAGAGAGAGAAAAGAAGAATAAGAATTTCTTATGTGTTTAATCACTTAACCCTAATTCCTCATTAGTTGGACTTTTATAATAAGGTTAAAATTCCAACTTCTAATGATATTGGGCTCTTTAAAATTATTGGAGAATTATTAATTGGACCTCTGGAATTAATTATAATCATTTGGGCTTAATTAAATTCAAATTAAACCTTTTCATAAAAGACTATGCACAAAACCCACAAACTAAGCCCTTTGTGCAACTAATTGGATTTAATTACCCAAATGGATTTCAAATCCAACCAAATTAAATATGTAGGTTCCATAACACTTATGTAACATATATAAATTAATTTGGTACAAGAAATAGGCCATTAAGGCCTTCTGTATGGAGTTGGCATGTGACCCTCTACAGAAGGGCTTCCACACCAACTCCATTCCTCTAGCCCCTTTATAACTCCTCTAATGGACTTATTAATTATTATATCAGTCCAATAACACTTATAGTAGTCCTATAACACTTATAAGATAATAATAATTAATCATGAAATACATTATTTTAATTAGGTCCAATTTACATAATATTTCTCAAAAGTTTTGCGGACAATTTTACTTGATCATAATTAATTAAACTCTTTAATTAAATATTATCTTATTCACTTCTCTATCCTCATAATAATATCAAATATTATTATCCTTTTCTCTATATGTGTGTGACCTATTGGGTTCCTGTCCATATTGGCAGTATAATATGTAATTATGAGTTCTATCTAAAACTCACATGATTTAAACTCCTTCAAATCATTTTATCAATCCCCATTGATATTTTTGATACATCATTATACAAGTCATGATTGGCCTCTAGCTAGGCATCATGACTACCCAAATATCAGGAAAGTCATGTGGTTTGACTATACCCTTCCATAGAAATAGTTACTGTGCAATTACTCCTTTCACCACTCTTATCTCAATTAGATTCTGAGTATGGATTTGTGTCAACTCATATAAACTAATTATGTATGTTCTATTAATTTGACAATTATTCCCAAAATGCCCTTCATGGATCTCTATCCATCTTGGCATATTACTCTGGCTAGAGATTCTCTGAACAAGGTAATTATAGAATCATGCGAGATAACTTCCCTTATTAAATCTGGGATGGTGAATCCTTTGTCAATCACTTAACTATCTTCAAGTAGGTCATGATATATCCAATCTCCTAACTATGTTCACTCCTAGTTGGAAGTAATCAGTTATGGAGTCAAAGTATACCACTTGCTACTTAAGATAACTTTGGTGATTTCAAGTCTAAGGATACTTGCACAACTGTTATGAAGAGATTCCTCACTGATATAGATTTAATATCCATGTGAGGATTCTCTATGTAGGTCTCTAATGAACTTGTTCTTCTAACAAGCATCCACATGTTAGCTTTGATTATCATCCATAATCACAGTTATGAGAACCACTGCTTGAACCATTCAAGAAGCATAACATGTGCTAGTCTGTCCGAATTAATAATATCCTTATCTTGTTAATTCTATGACTAGGGATATTTAGATATTAACACATTTGCATGCAATAGACATCTCATATCATGAACACTTTCATGATTGCCTTTGCACTGTATTTATAATATCTAGGACTTCATTTATTAATTTAAGATTTACAAACTCATGTATTTAAACATAGCATTAATAAATGAATGATGCCTTTTATTAAGAATATAAATTCATACATATGAAAAACATCCCTATTACGTGGGCTCTAGGGCATACTCTCTAACAATCTCCCACTTGCACTAGAGCCAATCACTCATATGTTTCAAATCCATGCTATTTATATGGTGATCATGCTTAATCTAGGAAAGTGCTTTAGTGAGGGGATCCGCCACATTGTCATCTATGGGAACCCTTTCTATTTTCACATAATTTCTAGCTACTATTTTCCTTATGAGATGGTAGCGTCTGAGAACATGCTTGGATCGCTGATGAGATCGTGGTTCCTTTGCTTGCGCAATGGCTCCATTGTTGTCACAATATAAAGGAATCGAATCAACAATGCTAGGCACCACTCCTAGTTCAGTTATGAACTTTTTGATCCAGACTGCTTCTTTGGCTGCTTCCGAAGCAGCAATGTACTCAACTTCCATCGTGGAATCAGCAGTTATTTCTTGTTTGGAACTCTTCCAACTAACTGCTCCTCCTCCCATTATGAACACATAACCAAACTGTGATTTACAGTCATCTTTGTCAGATTGGAAGCTGGCATCTGTATACCCATTTACTTCAAAACTGCCCTCTCCATATACCAAGAATATATCCTTAGTTCTTCTCAAGTACTTAAGAATATTCTTTACAGCTGCCCAGTGTTCCTCTCTAAAATTGTATTGGAATCTACTTGTGACACTCAAAGCAAATGCTACATCTGGACGTGTACATAACATAGCATACATGATAGAACCAATTACAGATTCATATGGTATTCTATTCATGCTCTCTCTATCTTCTAGTGTCTGCGAACACATAGACTTAGAAAGGTGTTTCCCATGCACCATGGGTATAAACCCTTTCTTAAAGAGATCCATATTGAACCTCTTCAATACTTTATCTATATATGTACTCTGAGAAAGACCTAGCAACTTATTGGATCTATCTCTATAGATTCTTATTCCCAGAATATAGGATGCTTCTCCAAGGTCTTTCATGGAGAATTGCTTGGATAACCATATTTTAACAGATTGGAGAAGAGAAATGTCATTTCCCATTATCAATATGTCATCTACATATAGAACTAGGAAGACAATTGCACTCCCACTAACCCTTTTATACACATAAGGTTTATCTTCATTCTATGAGAAACCAAACTCTTTGATTATCTCATTGAATCGTATGTTCCAGCTCCTAGAGGCTTGCTTCAATTCATAAATGGATCTTTGAAGCTTACATACCTTTTTGCCATTTCCTGATGTGAATCCTTCTGGTTGTGTCATATACACATCCTCAGTAAGATTTCCATTAAGGAAAGATGTCTTCACATCCATTTGCCAAATCTCATAATCATAATGAGCTACAATAGCTAAAAGTATTCTTATAGACTTAAGCATCGCTACAGGAGAAAAAGTTTTGTCATAGTCAATACCTTCTTTTTGACGATAACCTTTTGCTACTAAGCGAGCTTTATAGGTAACTATATTACCTTCTATGTCAGTCTTCTTTTTGAAGACCCATTTGCACCCTATGAGTTTTATCCCTTCAGGTGGTTGAGTTAAAGTCCATACTTTATTCTTATACATGGAGTCCATTTTAGACTACATAACCTTAAGCCATAAATCATGTTCTGAACTGTTCAAAACTTCTTGATAGCTTGTAGGCTCATTGTCCTCTACTACAGTTATGCCTCTATTCGAATCAATGTGAAATCCATATCTCACAGAGATAGAACGCATCCTAGTAGACCTTTTAGGATTTTGTGTGTAATTAGGTTCAACTGCAATCTCATCATTATGAAATTCAGTTTTGGGTTCAATCGGTTGATCTTCTTCTATTTGTGGGTCTTAAACTTCACCAAGTTCAATTTTACTCCCACTGTCCTCTCGTAGGAGAAATTCTCTTTCCAAGAAGACAGCATGCCTTGAAACAAATACCTTGAAACAAACACCTTTTGTTCTAAGGAATGATAGAAATAATATCCAAATGTTTCTTTTGGATATCCCACAAATAAACATTTTTCAGACTTAACATCCAGTTTGTCTGACGTTGTCCTCTTCACATAAGCAGGACAACCCCATACTTTCATATGAGAAAGCATGGGTTTCTTGTTATTCCACATCTCATATGGAGTAACATCAACCAATTTACTAGGAACTCTGTTTAACACATAAACAGTAGCTTCTAGTGCATATCCCCAAAAGGACTTAGGCAAGTTCGCTCGGCTCATCATTGATCGAACCATATCTAATAGTGTTCGATTTCTCCTTTCAGATACACCATTGTGTTGTGGTGTATATGGTGGAGTCCATTGAGATAAAATCCCATTATCTCTAAGATGATCCTGAAACTCTTGGCTTAAGTATTCTCCACCTCGATTTGATCTAAGTATTTTAATACTTTTTCCAAGTTGTTTCTCTACTTCATTTCTGAATTCTTTGAACTTTTCAAATGCTTCTGATTTATATTTTATTAGATAGATATATCCAACCGGGAATAATCATCTATGAAAGTAATGAAGTAGGAGTAACCTCCTCTGGCATGTGTAGTCATTGGACCACATACATCTGAATGTATTAAGTCCAAAACCATTTTAGCTCGTTCTCCTTTACCAATAAAGGGAGCTTTTGTCATTTTTTCCAATAAACAAGATTCACATGTATCAAATGATTCATAATCAAATGATCCCAAATCACCTGACTTGTGCAATTTGGTCATGCATTTTTCATTTATATGGCCTAAACGACAATGCCATAAGTATGAGGTATTTAGATTATCATGTTTCATTCTCTTGGTATCCACATTATGTACTTCTTTAATTAAATCAAGAACAAATATACCATTCTCAATGATAGCTTTTGCATAAAATATATTGTTCTTAAAAATGTAATAACATTTGTCCTTTAAAGAAATATCATAATCGTTCATCAAACAACTAAAAGAAATAATACTTTTGGACAAAGCTAGAACATAATAACAATTATTTAATTCCAGTACTAATCTACTAAGAAGAGGCAAATAGTAAGTCCCCACAACTATTGTAGAGATGTTATGTCCAGTAGCTGACTGCAAACATATCTCTGCCTTTCCAACTCTTCTAAAGCTTCTAAACCCCTGTAGATCATTACATAAGTGAGATCCACATCCGGTATCTAATACTCAAGATTGTTTTGAAGCAATAGAATAAGTATTAATTTCAATCATATGAATACTTGAAGTAGAAGCATCAGCTTGCTTCTTCTCCTTGAGAGAATCTAGATAGGCCTTGCAGTTACACTTCCAATGACCATCCTTTCCACAATAGAAGCAAGTTCCTTTGGGATTCTCTTTCTTGGCAACCTTCTTCTTGGAGATCTCACCATTCTTTGTCTGTGCCTTGGTTATCTTCTTCTTCTTCTTCTTCTTCTTCTGCTTCTTGCCTTTAGCAGAAGTGACAACCATGACACTTTTTGGATCCTTCTTAAATGATCCATCAGCTGTCTTGAGCATATTAATTAACTCAGGAATGGATACTTGGATCTTGTTCATGTTGAAGTTAAGCATGAAAGGTGCATAACTTGGACCCAACGAGTACAAGATTAAATCTATGTATAGATCATTATCCATAACATAGCCAAGTCTACTCAAATGCTCAATATACCCATACATCTTCAATGTATGAGTAGCAGCTGAAGTGCCTTCCACCATTTTGCAGCTAAATAGAGCTCGAGCAATTTCATATTACTTAGTTCTAGCCTGAGAAGAATATAGCTCATCTAAATGCAAAACGATGGTTCTAGCATCCATCATCTCATGTTGCTTCTGAAGCACCCAGGGTATAACACCCAGCATCAGACATGCTATTGCTTCACTATCCTCCATGTATTTTCGATAAATGCCTTTGATCTCATCAACGGCATCATTTGATGGAAGTGGTGGTGGATCTTTATCCAAGACATAGTGGATCTTTTCAGTTCTGAGAACAATTCTCAGTTGCCTGTTCCAGTCAGAATAGTTGCTGCCAACTAGCTTGTTATCCAAGATTGATCGTATATTAATGTTTGATGTGCTCATAATGATGACCTAGATGTGAAAAAGAAAAGATATGAGAGTATGTTCATATATATGTATGCATTAATAAGGTCTTTAATTAATCCATTTTACTCCCACTATTTTATTGCGAATTAATAGCCCTCACTATATAATCCGAGAAAATCCAATGATTTTCCTAGTGGGCCAATATTCAATCCTTGATATGTAATTTGACCTTGACTGTAGTCAACAAGCCAAACTCCATACCCTTGAAAGGTAGGTATCTTTATATCAATTGTGTCTCTACACAACTATTGGATCATTAGGTTATCAACTCTTGATGCATGCATATCATATATGCATTCCCTAATCTTGCCTCTAGAACCATTAGCCTTGACTGTGGTCAACAAGCTAATGGGCTAGCTAAGATGACCCATTTAATTAGATTTGAACATATTCGATATAATGTGAGCTTGACTGTGGTCAACAACCCACACTATAAAGAACTCTGGTTCTCCTCAAATTAATGGAAGGCTTATATACCTTAGTATTTTTTTAGGGTTTTAGTTAATTAAGTCTCATCATACATGGTTGGCATACATTGGTATGCATCCTATATCTATCACATAAATATAAGCATACAAATATGGTATAGTTATGGACTTTACTACATTGATTTTTCCGAGCCAAGAGGGAAATCAAAAGGTCACACCTAGGTAGTATGCATGATTTAAACAAGAAAAATAATTACATTATCTTCAAGCTTGTTAGATCTCTATTCAGCCCATCTTGCTCCTTGAAAATGATCTCCATCTCTATTTCTAATTCTAATCTAAGTAATCTAATTATATATTACAATTTGAAATGAAATACAACCCAAAAACAAGTGGCCGGGACATGAAAGTCCTCATTGGGCCAAAACATGCATAATGCTCAATCACATTGGGCTTTGTCCATAACTATCCATCATGCCAATTATACACCCTTATATGCCTTTCTAATGCATAAAGAAATGGATTACTAAGTTTGTTTCAACCTTTGAAACAATATTTTGAGTTATTTTAATGATGTGATCAAATTAGGAAACTTTTTCTATTTTGGAAACTTTTATTTTAGGAAACCTTTTTGCATGCATGTGTTCTTGCCTTAATAATCAATCCAATTGATTATTAATTAATTATAAATTGATTATTTAATTAATTAATCATATTAAATAATTAAAAGAATCAATTTTGGGCTTATAATCAAGTGTAGGCCAAAACCCACAAAAGAAAACCCTATATGTGTTCACACACAAACTAGTTTTGTGTCTTTTGGACCATTTGGGCCTTTTGGAATGAGCCAAGCCCACTCCAGCCCTTAAAACCCATTAATAAACTTAATTAATGTTTATAATATTTAATTTAAATCAGCTCCTTGGGCCCACCAAGTCATTTACTAATTTAAACCAAGTCTGTAAACATAATTAAGCCCATTAAGTGGTTTTAATGAATTAAAATTAATCAAATTCATTTAAGGCCCATTTTAATTAATCCAATTAATTAAAAACACTTTAACATATCATATATATCAGATTTATAATATTAAAAGTTGTTCTAAACAAGAACACATCAAGAACACACGAAGAACACCAATTTATCGAACTTTTCGACTAAATTAGTTTTCATGCAAAACTTGTTCGATTTTAATTCCGTTCGATCCTACGGCTTAATATAACATATTAAACACATATAATATCATCTAAATGAAGTTTTAATGGATCCATAAGAAATTAAATTAGAACAGCCCCTTAAAATTACATGGGTTTCACACAAAACCCTAATGGGTTTCACGCAAAAGCCTAGTTACTTTTCTTCAAAAGTTTCATTTTTGTTTCTGTCAAATTTATTTGATCACACATACAACTAGAAATAAATATTTCCCATTCATGAACAATTAAATCTAATATTTTAAAGTTCATGAAATAGATAACTCAAAATAAAACAAAACTTATTCCACAAAATAATATAGAATTTATATCCATGGCAAAACCGAGGCTCTAATACCATGTTGGAATTTATCGGTTACATGCATCGCATACATGAGCGGAATCTTAAAATTTTTAACCAATATTACTGATCTTGCCATGAATATACAATATAACTATATGAGAATAAGAAAAATCACCTTTGATTTTTGTTGTACAGTTGATTTTCCTTCGCACCAGGTTGTCGCAAACCACAGTGTCCAAAATCGAACACCTCCAATGAGTAATCCACACTAGAGAATGATAAATTGAACCAATAATTGGTGTAGAAAAAGGAGTGGCTGAAAAACCCTAGAGCTAGCAAGGGAGTGGCGCAAATGGGAGAGAGAGAATAGAAGAATAAGACTTTCTTATGTGTTTAATCACTTAACCCTAATTCCTCATTAGTTGGACTTTTATAGTCAGGTTAAAATTCCAACTTCTAATGAGATTGGGCTCTTTAAAATTGCTGGAGAATTATTAATTGGGCCTCTGAAATTAATTATAATCATTTGGGCTTAATTAAATCAAAATTAAACCTTTTCATAAAAGACTATGCATAAAACCCACAAACTAGGCCCTTTGTACAACTAATTGGATTTAAATACCCAAATGGATTCCAAATCCAACCAAATTAAATATGTAGGTTCCATAACACTTATTTAACAAATATAAATTAATTTGGTCCAATAAATAGGCCATTAAGGCCTTATGTATGGAGTTGGCGTGTGGCCCTCTACAGAAGGGCTTCCACACCAACTCCATTCCTCTAGCCCCTTTATAACTCCTCCAATGGACTTATTAATTATTATATCAGTCCAATAACACTTATAGTAGTCCTATAAAACTTATAAGACAATAATAATTAATTATAAAATACATTATTTCAATTAGGTCCAATTTACAGAACATTTCTCAAAAGTTCCGTGAACAATTTTACTTGATCATAATTAATTAAACTCTTTAATTAATTATTATCTTATTCAATTCTGTATCCTTATAATAATATCAAATATTATTATCCTTGTTATTTTACCATTTTATCCTTTTCTCTATATGTGTGTGACCTATTGGGTTCCTGTCCATGTTGGCAGTATAATATGTAATTGTGAGTTCTATCCAAAACTCACATGATTTAAACTCCTTCAAATTATTTTATCAATCCCCATTGATATTTTTGATACATCATTATATAAGTCATGATGGGCCTCTAGCTAGGCATCATGACTACCCAAATCTCAGGAAAGTCATGTGGTTTGACTATACCCTTTCATAGAAATAGTTACCGTGCAATTACTCCTTTCACCACTCTTATCTCAATTAGATTCTGAGTATGGATTTGTGTCAACTCATATAAACTAATTATGTATGTTCTATTAATTTAACCATTGTTCCCAAAATGCCCTTCATGGATCTCTATCCATCTTGGCATATTACTCTGGTTATAGATTCTCTGAACAAGGCAATTATATAATCATACGAGATAACTTTCCTTATTAAATTTGGGATGGTGAATCCTTTGTCAATCACTCAACTATCTTCAAATAGGTCATGATATACCCAATCTCCTAACTATGTTCACTCCCAGTTGGAAGTAATTAGCTATGGAGTCAAAGTATACCACTTGCTACTTAAGATAACTTTGGTGATCTCAAATCTAAGGATACTTGTACAACCACTATGAAGAGATTCCTTACTAACATAGATTTAATATCCATGTGAGGATTCTCTAAGCAGGTCTCCAATGAACTTGTTCTTCTAACAAGCATCCACATGTTAGCTTTGATTTTCTTCCATAATCACAGTTATGAGAACCACTGCTTGAACCATTCAAGAAGCATAACATGTGCTAGTCTGTCCGAATTAACAATATCCTTATCTTGTTAATTCTATGACTAGGAATATTCAGATATTAACATATTTGCATGCAATAGACATCTCATATCATGAACACTTTCATGATTACCTTTGCACTGTGTTTATAATATCTAGGACTTCATTTATTAATTTAAGATTTACAAACTCATGTATTTAAACATAGCATTAATAAATGAATGCTGCCTTTTATTAAGAATATAAATTCATACATATGAAAAATATCCCTATTACATGGGCTCTAGGGCATACTCTCTAACACTTAAGGCAAAAAAAAATGGACACCTACTCGAAGATAAATTTCTCCCTCTCTTTTTTCTTCTGTCTTTGGTTTCTTATAAAAAACGTCCTACCAAGCCCTAATTCGGCTGGCTTTTTCCGATTTGCGTTCCTTTCTAACTTGACTACTCTATTAATGGAAGACACAGTGGAAGGATCCGACGACAACTGCTATAAAGAATGTGAATACGTGATGTAACACCGCCATACTTTTGCTGCTTCTCAGAGCAGTGGTTGCCGATTCATTTCTTGGCTACTATCGCTACCGTACAATCATTGTTGCCTCTTTAATCTACATATTGGTAATTATCAATCTGAGATTTGCTTTTAATAATCGATTTTGATTTTAGATTCACTGTTCAGTAGCAAATTTTGATAGTCCTTATATGGACATTTGTAACATCACCATTACTTGTGTTGGGTGGTATTGATGGGAAAAATAGCAAGGACGAGTTCCAAGCCCCTTGCAGAACCATAAAATATCCTCATGAGATTCCGTAATTACCCTCGCATAGGAGTGCTCTGCCTCAAATGGCAATGGCTAGTTTTTTGCCTTTTAGTGCTATCCACATTGAACGGTACTACGTTTTTGCTAGTGTTTGGGGTCACAGGGTTTACACCATTTATAGTATCTTGTTTATTGTCTTCGTTATTCTTCTGATCGTCGCAGCTTTTGTAACTATGGCATTGACATACTTCCAACTTGGTACTGAAGATCATGAATAGTGGTGGAGGTCCATAAAAGTTTCTATTTTTTTATTTATTTTGTTGGCTTTTTGCATCACAATTAATATGTTTAGCATTTGATCAGTGATATGTTTTTGTTTTTCCTGGTTCTAGTGTGACTGACTTACTGCTATTTGTTGAAGAAAATGCTATTTTTCTTGCATTTGGTACTTATTGTGGTTCAATTCTAAAATATTGACTTACATTATTGGTTTTTTCAGTTAATAAGTTTTTGAGTATAAATAGATCTTTTATTATTTTAGAAATATGTTGATCATAATGATTCATGTCAACAAGCATGATAACATAGAAATAAAGAAAAAACCAGGCTGGTTGTCAAGCTCAATTTTTAATGATAGAACTTGAGATTGTATTTGCACGAGGTAAGTTGGAAATTTAAAGGGTTTTTTTTTCAAATTATATCAGTAAATATATGATTTTGTAAAGAAGGGGAAAGAAATATTTGAACTGATATCAGTAAAAGGTTCTTTTTTTCTCTTCCACAGCTTTTACTTGATCTTGATTGAAATATCGTAGTCAAGAAGAAAACAAACAAAAAGGATTCAATAAAGTTAAGAAATAGTTATTAAGGGAAAAATCCTCAACAAGAGAGACATAGGATAGAGCAGTTAATATCTTCAAGAACCAATAACAGGAAGCTCCCTCTTCTTCCCACTAACCAAACACACAGGACTGGATCTGCAGCCTCACCAAGTCACACATAGAGAACCTCATGTTGGTTAGGTTTTAGTTTGACTGCTTTGTCTATTTGAATTTTTTGGTGCTGTAAAATAATAAAACTGGCGAACCTATTCTTTTATGTAAATATCCAAAGAAGAAATAACTCCAGGAAGCTGAGCTTCCTAATTTTGCAATCTGACTATTTTATTTTAGTTTTTTATTTGCATGCCAAGAGCAAAATATAAAGTACTTCTATGATATCAAGGATCTCGATAAATTTAAGGTATGTACATGATTATATGCTTAACTGAAATTTACATTGCCTATTGTTCTGAGGGTTTACTTTGGGGGTATTTTGATCGTTGAATTTGCAGGCTAACCCTGATTATAAAGGTAAACGCATTGTTGCACTGGCCTAAGAAGGTCATTGTCTCCCATAAGAGGTGCAAGTTTATATCAGAGTCAATGAATTGTTGCTCCTTGCATTTCATAATAGCAATTAATAGTACATCACTGTCCTTAGGTCCTGTTAAGTACGGAACCTCATACGTGCACTGCTGGGGCATTTAGCCAATTTCCAACTGGTATTGGTGATGCAGGTTTTGTATTAGGCGCTAGGAAGCTTCTACTCAAGGTTTGGAAACTGATTTTTCTTTGTTTGATGCCTCAAATATTGTAGTATTATATTTTTTATATAAAAAAATATTTTCCATTTTCTGTAGGCTATGTTGTTCTTTGAATTTAATATAATGTTAGCCTCAATAGGTGTTTTATCTGGTAAAGAATTATTGCTTGTGAAAAATTATCTTCAGTTGAACTTTTAGATCTTCAAGTTAGAGTAGTTTTAACAAATGGTTGCTTGCCTTTTTTACATGCCGAAAGAATATGTCGTTTTAATGTCTTTTACCTTGTGATGGATTAGCTGATTTTTTTATGGGAATATAAATTGCAGTAGTTTAACTGTGAAGCAAAACTAGCTGTATTTCATAACTTATTGCATTAATATATCGTCTTAAAGTATTTTGTCTTGGAATGAAATACTTGTGCAAAAGAGAGGAGCTCCAATAAAACTCTATGCACATGGACTTAAAGAATAGGTCTTCTATCTACCTCAGCAGTTTATTTTGTCTTTTGAATGTCTATTGTGCTGCATGAAAGTGGTAAAAACATGCTTGTGTTCTACATGTGATTCTCTAAAATCTTAAGTGGCAGCAACATATTTTAATGATTTTAAGTTTCCATGTTGATCTTTTGCTCTCTTTCAATATGGATTAGTTGTTAGCTTTAGATCCTTTATTAGTGATTCAAAGAGGAAAAAAGTTGAAATCTATTTTTTGCTTCCATTTCTGGCTTCACATGTCATTATTATGCAATCGCAAGTTTGGGATTATTGATGTGAAGCCACATTATATAAGATAAAAATCATATAAGATAAAAAGTAAAAAAGAAATTAATTATATATTATTATTATTATTATTATTAAATATGCTTACAGATAATAAGAAAGTGTCTGGTCTTCCTAGTTTGTACATAATCCTAACCACAGTAGCTTTTCCATCTGCACTCTCATGAACCATATGCAGCTCCAGAGCATACCTGGTTAAAAAAATAAAAATTATTAGTACTTTATTTTGAATTTTTTGAAATAAAATATGATAATATATATGATTCATAATTTTATTTATGCACTGATTTTGGTAATCGAATATTGTGTAAGAAAAGTGAACAATTTTTTCTCAAACAAAATTATAAATTAGATCTTAATTAAAATTCGTTCTTGATTAATTAAGTAATTAAGTGCATAAAAAAATTAAGTAATAATTAAGCATACCTTTGGCCATTGACAGTATGCTCAGAAGGAGAATGCCAATGACATTGTTTTAGAACATATTCAGTTCCATTTATTTCAAGAGTTCCTGCTCCACTTTCCCATTCCAACTGAATCAACAAAATTAAAAAACAAATGTAAATATTAAATCTAAAATGTATCAAGAAAAAAAATAAGTAATTTTCATTACAAAAAACCACTTTTATATTATTTTTTTTATTATCACATAATATTTTTCAACTATTTTGTAGCAATGATAGATGCTTTGATTTTTTTTTAATTTCTAATTCTAATTATTATTGTTTTACCGCAATATCATGGCCTCTATTCTTTAGAGTGGCATTTGAAGGTTTATAGCATCTTTGAAGTCTTTAAACTATAGCTTAATTACCATAGAATATGTGCAAGTTTCTCTGATTAATTTCCTTCTCCTTTTTTTTCTTGTATTCCGTTAGTTTCTGAGTAGTTTTGGCTGGTTCTTTCTCTAGAGGCCTGGTTTCACCCATTTTTGGTTTGGTTGCTTCTTCTCCAAATTTTGGGAGCTATCAAGGTTTTTAAGTCCTGTGTTTGCTTCCTCTCGGGCTTTTCTATTTTTGTGGGATTTTGCTATTTTTCTGTTTGCCTTGGATTGTAGTCAGTTTTGTTTTTTGGTTGCTACTGTGTTTTTGGGTTTTGTCTAGGCATTTTCGATATTAATGAAATAAATGGGAAAATTACTTTCAGTGTTTAAACTTGGCGTAGAATGAAGTTTGTTAATGTGGAAGATGATGGCTGATAAAGCAGTGGTAGGTATCTCTTTTCTGTTTCCTTCTAAATTCTTGTATTGCTCATGCTTCTATTCCAGAAATTTAGTTATATAATCACTCTTGTCTAACATCCATGAATCTTCAGGTTTGTAGACTTTCAACATGTGAAACTATGGGCTCAGCAACCACAGTCTGTAGTGATAAGACTGGAACATTAACCTTAAATTAGGTTTGTACGGCCACCACAATCTGTAGTAATCTCTTAAATATTATGTTACTTGTGATTGTTAGTTTGAATGTATATATAGGCCATCAACTAGAGAATGTTATGATGGAGAAATCTTGTTTTCATGTGGTTTTTAACTTTCTGACATAATTATTTTTGTTTCTTTATATTTTTTTTTTTGCAGATTTAGCATGGAAAAAATATTGGTGAATTAAAATTGACTATGAAGATTTGAAGTAACGTGAAAGTATTGGCTACAATTTTTTTGTTATGAAAGTTTATATCTTATTTTATTAGAAATTTTTTTTGGAAAGGCCCTCTATAAATGGATGCTAACTCTGTATTTGTAATGAATTACAAATTAATTATATATGAAAGTATAATTTTATTAATGGTGTATCCATTTATTATATATTATATATAAATTATATGTCATATTTAAAAATACAGGAAAAAATACAGAAATTACGGATCTTATAGTAATTACTTTTAGGGATCATATTTTTGGTTCTTATTATACTTTCAAGGACCGGTTTTATAGTCCTTAATATAGTATATGTTCATACAAATATTACTTTTAAGGATGAGTTTTCCCATCCTTATTATAATTTTAGGTACCGAATTTTAGTTTGGTCCTTAGAGGTTTATGGTCATTATTTACTTTTAAAGATCAGATTTTTGGTCCTTAAAAATCTAGATGATCACTTGACTTGCATTATTAAGGAGGAAAAATCTGGTCCTTAATACTTTTTAGGGACTAGTTTGTTATCCAGTCGTTAAAAGTTTTAAGGACCGATAGATGCATCCCGCCCTTATTAGTCATTAGTGGCGGAGCCTGTTAGGACGGGATAGTGACCGGATTTTCTCGTCCTTATTGAGTTCAGGGACCGGATTGGCACTTTTAGGTACCAGATTTTCCATCCTTATAGGCCTTTTTTCTTGTAGTGTTATCTTTGCTCTATGAATATTTATTTTCTTTATGTATGAAGTGTGATTTAAATTTATTTGAGTACTTTGATTTGCTTATTATGCTTCATCACCATAATTAGCATGTTAGTCATTTAATTCACAATGAGAATTGGAATTCTTTGATGGAAAGACAAATAAATTTACTTGAAGCATTGAATTCACTTAGAAATAAGGAATTCACGTTGAGGGGTTAAAGAATTGGCATAGAACTTCATAGTTTTTATTTATCTCTATAATATCATGAGAATGCTTATAGACTCTAAGTAAAAACACCTTTAATGACAATGAGAATTGCTTTAAAGAAACTTGGCTAAATTCTCCAATCATATCATTCATATAATTGATTAAATGATTCAAAGATGAAATTGTTTTACTTAGTTGTAATGTAAGTTCAAATCATCTTTTAAGTAATCTATTATCCAAAATTAACTTAATGTATCTTAAGTAGTTAGTTATTACATTAATTGCATAATTCCAATTGAAATTGTTACCTATCCATCTACTTATTGTTATTTCAATACAAAATTTACCCTGTTCCATTTGGAACGATATCCTATTCACTCTATATGCAGTCTAGTGAGACTAAAGGTTCAAATAAATCCCCATCAATTGGGCATCCCCATACATGGATATTATTTAAACTAAGTTTTCATTCTTTCCATAATTCAAAAGGTGTTTTAGGAATAGCTTTTGATGGAACCCTATTTAAAATACGTACCGTAGTTTTTAAGGCTTCACCCCAAAAAAATATAGGAGCATTAGTAAAACTCATTATGCTTCTTACCATATCCATTAGTGTGTGATTTCTTCTTTCAGCTACACCATTTTGTTGTGGTGTACCAAGCATAGTATATTGTCAATTATGCCTTCCTCTTCTAGAAATTTTGTAAATGGTCCTTGTAACACCCTTACTATCACAATCAGACTGATTGTAACACCCTTACTGACATAGTCAGACTGATTTAAGTTGTTAGCCAAAATTTTCTTTTTAAAATATATACTGAAACTTACTTATCTATTGAGTGCAAGATTATTTTTTCAATTCGATAATACTTATACCTTAACCTTATCGATTAACCTACAACTGTCCAATTTACTATTCATCAATTAAAATTTCGGCAATATAATGGCTAACAATGTGCCTAACTAACCTGAAAAGCATACGATTTTCGCAGCCATTTAGGGCACAACAATTCATAACAAAACATACATACATTTTAGTCATTCATTCTCAAATCAAACACACCCATTAAATTTCACTTCCTGACAATGCACATATTTACATATACATCAATATACTGATCAAATACAATCCCATCATTTACTTTAAATAGTTAAATATATGCATGTCAAAATACATAATTTCTGTCTCTTTCTCTTCAAAATTTGCTCCACTATATACTATGCTTCAACTACTCTTCAAAACCTACACGCAGTAAACACTACGTGCTAACCATTAAATATACTCAGTGATGACTATAAATCGAAAAATTTTTTAGACAAGCATAATTGCATTAATTATGCAAAATTTCTTATTTAGTCAATCAAAGATAATTATCATTTCATTTGGCATTTTACACTATTAATTACCACTAATATGGTAATTTTCAATTCAATCCTGAATTTTTTAATTAATTACACAATTACCCTTTTTACACTTTAATTACGATTTTGCCACTAGTTCATTTATTTTCACTATAAATTCATTAATTATCTATCAAAATATAATTATCAATGTGCTTAACATTCAATACAAATTAATACCATTACTTTGATAAACTTTTCAATTTAATCCTTGACTTTTCATTTAATTATAAAATTGCCACATTTACATTTTAATTACATAATTGCCATTAATTTACTTATTTTCACTTTATATTCATTTATTGACATACAAAATTTTCGTTTGGTCCTTATTTTAACTTTTTCATGATAAATTATATTTTGATCCTTTAAAATTGCAAAAGTTCATTTTAGGGCTATTAATTCACTTTTTCTTTCCATTATTACCATTAATTCCTTACTTTGTCATTTTTACTCACTAACACAATATTTGGAAAAGAATGACCATTTTGCCCCTAATTTTTTATTTTCATTCAATTAAGTTCTTTTTCATTCTAAACTTCTTTTTTATTTTTCTTTTTTTCCCTTTTTAGCTCATTTTTACACTTATGCCCATAGTACAACCCCGGTAGAAAATCTGCAAATCGAATATACGAAATGTAAATTCCATGGGCCTACAATACAGATTGAAAAATGATCCTGAAAGACCATTTCTCACAGAATATAATACAGAACATATCAGACACTATAAGAGATCAGTACGATCCTGCCGTAGCAAAGCAAGTAGCCATGACTTGTACCACGGTATGGGTATTCCTATGGCTAGCCAATCATATCTTGAACTAGATTTTAATTTTCTGACCACTACTAAAGGCAAAATTCTTTGCTCATTACAAAATTTCCTTTCACATTTTGACATTTTCATTTGCTTTTCAATTTCAGTACAATTTTCACTTAATTCTCTTATCACTTTACACATATTTACAATTTTCACTCAATTCTCTTATCACTTTACACACATTTTGAAAATTAATTACTTTTATTTGAATATAATTTCAATTAAAAATTATAAAGGAGAATAGTGCCTAATTCAATTTCTATTAGATTAAATTGAACTTTTAAATCAATTGAACAAATTCATTCTAAATTGTTGTAATGTCAATATATTATCAATACATTTCAATTGCAATTCTAATTTCATTTTTAATTTCGATTTCGATTTCAATTCTATTTTAATTTCAATTTTAATTCTAATTCAATTGTAGTTTCAATTTCAATCAATTCAAATTACAATTTAATTTAAATTTTAATTTCAATTAAATTTTAATCAATTCAAATTTTTAATTTAAATTTGAATTTCAATTCAAATTTTTAATTTAAATTTGAATTTCAATTAAATTTTAATTTCGATTTCTGATCCAATTTAAAAATCAATTTCGATTTTTATTTTAATTTGATTTTAATTTAAATTGAATAAATTCCAACTTAATTTTTAAAATAAATCAATTCTCGTATTTCAATGCAATTTTCAAATCAAACCAACTTCAATTCTGATACGAATTCATCATCAAAGACATCAATCCAAGATCTATTAATGATGCCTACTGATCCAATTACAAGAAGGCGTGCTCAGAAGCTTAAGATGGCAATGTCATCTTATATTCAAAGTTTTGTTACACGGGAACTTCATGAAGAAGCCATTAAGAAGTGCTATGGAGAACTTAAAAACAAACATAAAGTACTTAGCCTATTGGAAGCAAGTGAAAGAATTAGATCAACTTAAGTCATTTTGGGCTAACACAACTTTAGACTTTAATTTTACAAGTCATGTACCTCATTTAAAAGTCACATGATTCATTTAAGTTGTATTCAAATGAACTAGACATGTAGGGATTAGTTAGTTTGGTTTTTATTTTAGCAATTTGGATTTTGAATAGTCTTTCTTTTTTGCTTTCATATTCGGCATATAAGACTTATTATTTAGCTTTGTTTTAAGTTTTGGTTAAGACTTAATAATTGGGCTTATTTTTCTTGTAAAGCCTTATTAGGATTTTTTCTTTAGGTTAAGTGTTACTTAGGGTTAGCCATCCCATAAATAGGTTATTATAAATTGTAAACTTAAGATTTGATGAATTAAAAACATTGAGAGGTTTCTTTTCTTGACTTGGCCAAATTCTTTAGAGAGAATTGTGAGATTGCTTGCTTTTCTTTTTTGTTGCATGAAAAATTTGATTACTTATCAATTATTTTGATTGTGGCGTTTTCATCTTCTTTTTTATCCCAATTACTTGCATTTTCAATCACTTTTTGTTTGGAAATTCAATAGGGAGAGTATTTAACTGATTTATCTTTGCCATCAAATTAAAGTGTATGTTTGAGGGATTTCGGGTTCTTTAACCTTGGGGTTCCATATTAATTTTAATTTAATTTTAATTGAATTAATTTCCAATTGAATTGTCCAGATTTAACTTTAATAATTTAATTGAAATACAAATTTTTTGACAAATTCAATTGAAACATAATAATTCGATTCAATTTGTCCAACATTAAAATGCAATAATTCAATTGAAATTCAAATTGATTTGAAAATTTGTAGCAAAATGAATTTTGATTAAAGTTGGATTTAACATTGATTTTGAAAATCAATTTCAACTAAATCAATTCGAATACAATTTTTAAATTAAATTATTTTTTAATTCAATTTATATAACCATATATATTATTATAATATCTTTTGCATGAAAAAGCCATAAATATTTAACTCGGATCAAATTTGTATGTAGTAAAGCTAAATCTAAGGGAGAGATTTTAAAAGACTCCTTTTTATGAATTATTTTTTTTTTACAAATTAAAAATAATTATAAAATTATTATACATAATTAGTGAATGGAAAATATTATCATAATTTTAGTAATTAAGATAAATTTATGGTATTATTTTTTATATATCTAGTATCTGAAGTTCATTAATCCGATTAATCTAATTTTGTGTATGATAGATCTACAAAAAGGATAAAACTATTTTTTTAATTAGATAAAAATTTAATAATAAAATACTAATAAAAAATTATGTATTAATTAAATCATTATTAACAACATAAATTTACAATCACGATCAATTTTAAAGATAATTATAAAATAATAATCAGTATAATTACATTAATTATTTGAAATTTCAATTGCAATTTCAATAGACTATTGGTCAATTTCAATTCAATAATAACTAGGCAAAAATAGATGACAAAGTAATTTATAAGTCTGGTAAAATTGATCCAAATTCAAAATCTGCTCAAATTTATAAAAAAAAAAATTCAAATTCAATTTAATCCATAAAAATGCTTATTAGGCTAATCTAAAAATGATTAATGGGTCTCATCCTTTCACTAAATTCAATTCAATTTAATACATCTTATTTTTTAACCCATTGGATCAGTATCAGGTGTTTAATGGGTCTCATCCTTTCACTAAATCTCAATTTCATTTATATAAAAAATTATTTCATATTAACTTAATTGTATTAGGTATTAGAATTTGCCATTAGGACAATTGAAAAAAAAATATGAATCATATAAAATTATGTTACTTATATCATTTTATTATAAAATTAAAGATTGTAAATTAAAAACCAAGTTTCACCATATAAATTCATCATAATTTGGAATAAAAAATTTTGGAAGACGTTTCTATGTGCTAGGGGTGAATATGATCAGTTAATTGATCTATTAATAATTTTGTTAACCAGTTCACTAATTTTGGTTAAACACTATATTGATTTCGATTTTTAACTAATTTTTTTGGATTAATATATTGGTTAACCACTAAAAAATTTGAATATATAAATTTAATAAATTATACAATTTATAATCATATATTTAATAGTTAACAATACTTTAGAAATGAAAAAATACAAATTAAATATAATATCCATTAAAAGTAAAACAAAATTTTTGAAATTAATTATAAGAATTAAATATATTCAATATGAAACTAACAATATAGTGCTAATTATGCATATGTAATGAATAAATAATAATAATAAAAAGATAATTTTAATATTTATTTATTAAAAATATATATTATAATAATATTTTAAAAAAGTATATATCATAATATTTATAAATTAAAAAAATATTAAAAAATTTAAGTGTAAAATTTAAAATATAATATATAAAATAAATAGAGATTGGTTATCTGTTGGTTAACCACCACTTTTAAAAAAAAAACATAAAATTAAATTTTTAATTTGATTAATTTAAAATTTGGTTTCGATTTTTTTATTAACAAGAATTTTAGTTGTTTTTGCTCATCCCTACTGTGTGCCGATGCATTTAGCATTAGACAACATCCGGTCAACGTGTTCCAACTAATTCACATGAGCATACCGATCAAACGACACACAGCACTTGGAGCATGAGAGCAAGACGCATGGGTTTACAACCTGATATTTTTATACATAATCAGTATGTAATAGATATTATCATAATTTTATTGATAATTTAAAGATAAATTTCTGATATTATCTTTTATGTATATATATATAACTGGTATCGAAATTCGTTAATTCAATTAATTCAATTTTATGTCAGGCAAACCTATAAAAATGACAATTATTATTTTTTAATCATAAGAAGTTTAATACTTTTTACTAACTTCAAATTTAGTAATCTTTTATCAATTTTTTAGATTAACCATTTTTTTTCTAACTTCAAATTTAATAATAATCTTTTATCAATATTTTAGATTAACTAATTTGTTATTAACCATCTTTTTCTTACTCTTTATTAATAATCTTTTATCAATTTTTTACTTACTTCAAAATTAACTTAAATTTTTTTTCTATTAATATTAATTTATAATGCAAACATAAATATTATTTCAAAGAATATTATCTTACGACTATTTTTTTAAACTATTATTTTATATCTGTTGAGAAATTGTTTGTACTTTTCCAATTAAAAAATATAATTATATTCATAAAAAATAATATTATTCCGTTAAATTAAGTTGGATAGACGAGGTTAAAGAAAAAAAATATAAAGAAAGAATATGCAGCTGTTTGTTTGACATAGTATAGAAGGCCACCCATTCCCAAATGATCGGCGCCACATATACCACATTTTCATATACACAAATTCAGGCTGATGTTGCGATTTAGAGCTTGTTAGAGTCGATTTAGTGTAAAAGTTTAACTTCCAAATGATAAGAATTTTTTTACAAAAGAAAAAAAAAGTATATGAATTATTACATTTTCATTACGTTCATTACATTTAATTTACACCAGGAAAATAAAGATAGAAGACCAAGAAAAAGATATACTTCAAAAAATATGTGCAATAAAGTTAGACCTGGGATCTGAACTCTAATATTACCTTCATAACCAGAATTAGACGTTTACAGTTGATCTCGCTTTACAGACTAATAGTTATTTATGCTATCAGAAAGAGTAAGCAACTGTAAATTGCCTTTCTGATGTTTTTCTATCTACCTTAGGAAGGCTCATCATAAATACATAGAAAGCTGAATTGAATATACATAAAATGATATTGACAAGAACATCTTATTTCGTTACTTCCGCATTTATTTACAGCTATAGTCTTTAAACAAAATAAAGATGGGATCATAACTTCTAAAAATTGCTTTCCATGTTAGCTGTACAAAAATGCAAGTCCTCTTCTTATACTCTTTCAGCTGAGGCAAAGAAAAACGGCCTTTCCCTGTTTTAGTTATTAGTTCCATATGAGGAAAATGAGGACAACATACCGATGCGCCTCTCTGCAAATTTAAATAATAGATTCATAAGCAAGTCGCTGACATGCATACCGTGTAAAGCCAAACAATGAAAATTTTTAAGACTCACCTCCAGTAGTTATGAGTTTCTCAACACGAGAAACTATATGTTTACCGTAAGTGTACCTCTTCAGTGCATTTAGATGAACCTTGATACGAGAAATAATCAATTCAAGACTCTGATCATCGCAGGTCTCAAGAACCTTCTGCACAACATAATTTCCAAATGGATCTTTCATCATGACCTACAATATATTTTGATCAGTCAACATGCACCACCAATAGGGGAGGCATCATTGTAAAGCAAGCAGTAAATTGTGTCATGTTAGAGTGCACTTCATTGATAACGAACTATCAATGCATGCTAAATTATCATGTTTCATCTCATCTATCAAAATAAAATATTTGATGATGGAATGTGTAGCATTTTATACTATGTTAAACAAAAAATAACAGAAAAAGTCGATTAAATTAGGCAAGTATGGCATCGACCTGCAAGGGCTCATTTTCATCAGTAGAACCAAGCATCTCATTCACCAAAAGTTGACGCTCCTCAGGACCACCAAAAGTTAAGCACTTCTCCACAACATTAGAAGCAAATTTCTGCTGACTCATTTTCACAATTTGTCCTGCTAACTTGCTTATAATAGCAGATCTTTCATGTGGCTTGCCATGTTCAAGGACATGCTGTCCAGCAGACACAAAAATGTCAGGACAATAATATTGCTATATATTATTGTTCAAGTCAATGAAGAGCAAACAAGTTTTCAAATGTAAGGAAGAATGATGAAAAGTAATAAAACATCAGGACATTACTATTGCTACATGTTACAAGTCAATGATGAGAGATCGATCATCCAGTTTAGAATGTAGGGACGAATAATTGTAAGTAAAAAAACATGTAAATGAAACTGCTGGAGCTGTGACACTTTTGGCTGTCATTTTTAGAACTTTTTTATGTTTATTTGTGTTGGAACTCTCCAGTGTTGTATTTGGAACATTTTAGTTTTGCTTTTTGCATTTGATTTTTGCTGGATGCAATCTCTTAGACCTCCTAATGACATTCATAAGGCTTATCATGCAACCTTAGTTTTATCCGCTACTTATTTATCTAGGACATATACTTCACCAAACAGGTTGAAAACTCTTCGATATTACTTGCAAGGTTTAACTTGCAATTTTTATTTAACCTTTTATCTAGTCATTTTAAACTCATGCAAAGAAGTAGAAAAAAAAATGAGAAAGAAAAAGTTAGTGTGTTTTATTTCTCTTCTTCCCATATCTTGTTTATTTTGTTCCCTTCACTATGTGTTCTAAAATTTCAAAAGAAACACAACATAATGAATTTAAACATAAAATCTATCAAGGAAATATATCGAAGAAATTAAAAAATACATTAAGTACTTGACAGATAGACATTGATGTTTGAAAACCATCCGAAGACTACTAATATTTAGTCAGCATACTAAAGTTTTCATGAGCAGAGTACTAGAATAAACGAGTAAACAAACACCTCATAAGAACTTTATAAAATATTTAAGGAAAATAATTATATTCCTCAATGGTGATGATGCATGAAATGCTATTCCTAATGGATTTATACAGTTTAAAAATTCAGTCGCATTACATTATAAGCAGTTACGTGTATGGACATACATTATCACAATTACAAATCAAATCCAAGTGATTATAAAATGGGATAGAGATAAATATCAAATCTCACAAGTATCCGACATTAATAGGCATCCATGAGAAATTAGATGCTCTCTCTCTCTCTCCCTCTCCCCCTCCCTCCCTCCCTGCATCCCCATATTATGCTAAAATGGAATCATTTCGCCCAATATGGAATACTTCCTTTCTCTTTGCATATTCATATCATATAAACCGTCATCTGATAAAAATGAAATAAATTACCTAATATATCTGGCCATTTTTTCGCCAAGAACAAGAAAACCAAGTAACTTCATACCTTAAGAATTGTGTGTGACAAAAATGATTTTAAGAAAAGGATAATGGTTAAGTTTGCCTCTAAAACATTGAAAACAGTACAAATTTTCTCTTGAAATTTATTTTTTTCTTTTTACAAAGCCCCTGAAGAATTGAAAATGGTACATATTTACCCTCGACCTTTTTGAAAGCAAACATGGAAAAATGATTTATATTTGCCCTTAAAAGTTGAAAATAGTTCATATTTTACTCCACAAATATTTAAACAAGCGCAAATTTGCATAATTTTCAATACTTTATGGGCATTTTCTTAAAAATATAAATTTTATGGTTAACTTGTATGATTTTCAATACTTTAGGGGCAAATTTGGCCCTTATTCCTTTAAGAAATAACAAATGAACTAAAAACATGACACAAGGGTGTGAAAAAACAAATAAGAAGGTCAATAACTTGAACTATTATTCATTTTCATGCAACCAGTGTGAGTACCTTTATTGCTTAGATTTTCCCCCATCTTATCAGAGCTATGGTGGTCAAGCAAAAATAACTTTCCTTTTTCTTAATTGACATGGTTTCCAGAATTAGCAATAAGGACCAAACAAACAAGCCAAAGTTACTAAAGAATCAAATACTTGTCTCAGACCATATCTCGAAAGTTATTTCAAATACCTGAATAACATAGTTCCCATATTGATCTTGTGCAAGGATGCAGACAGATTGCATAATTTCATCCATAATAATTTGCTGCGTATTCAAGCTTGCACAATGTTCCAGGACCCTCTGTTAACATCAACAGAAATATTTTATAATTTTTTTATTTTAGTTTTGGCAAGTAGAAAGATTTTGTAATTTAACATCATAAATCCCAACAAAAAGTACACAAGAAAATAGAAAAACTGTATATCTCTAACCTGAATGACACGGCATCCATAAGGATGGGTGGAAAGTGCCACAACTTGCCCATAGAAAGATGAGATGATAAACTGAATTCGATTTTCAGGTACACATTCAATACACTTTTGGATAACATGATTTCCATTCTGATCACGAACACATTTAATGACTGACCCATCAAGCTCTCCCACTATTTGAGTCTGCTGATCCACATCAACCACCTCCAATGCCTGTTGTCAAGTCGAGCAATAAGTGCTTTCCACATCCAAAATAAATTAAAACGACAATGATCATCCTCATAGCATGATGATATACATGTTGTAAGAATCTGGAATAGTTAATAACTTATATTTCTCACCATATGATAAGTAGTAAGATACATAGCGAATACACAAAGGATAAAGGATTCCACAGACAATGAATTTGTTCGAAGCCAAGGTTCAAATTGCTTTATTGAGAAAGCACCTTGTTTGACTCAATGGCAAAATATTTGAGTTTGTGTTTTATTATTTTGGAGTCCTCGTGACAAAAATATGCCAGAGCTACCAAAAAAAAAAAACAAATTTTAATCATCTTCAATCAATATATTCAAAATGACCTCTCTCAACTGAAGCTACAACAACAAAGAAAAAGGACACCTGGTTTCCAATAAAATATTACTAAAACCTGTCCACATGCCACACGATTACAATTATTCACAAGAAAGATAGATGTGCTTGTCAACTTGAAATCTGTAGAAGTTTCTCACGATGGTCACCTAGCAAGTTTAATTACAAAAAGTGAACCATATACATGCACAAACACACTTTCATTGTCATAAATTTACTTGAAGATAGTTGCAGAAAATCAAGCAATGAAGGATAAAGAGATTACAAAAGAATAATCATCATTCACACCTCTATGAAAATAGAATTGTTTTGAAATGTACACCTAATTTAAGGGCGATGCCATGCTATGCACGTAAAGATAGAAAAGAATAGGAGGTTTAAATGTATTGCTTAGCAAGGAGGTGGAAGACATCAAATGGAAATAAGATCCAAGCATAACACCGAAAAATCATGAGCTGAAAACACAAACGTATATGTTTAGATACTTTCATGAGTTTGTACTTGATCATGCTGCAAAGGGCTCAGAAAAGAACCTTCTGAATTACTCTGCAACCATACATTTGAAGGCTGAGAGGTAAGACATGACCAGCAAGCTGGCTGGCTAACTCTGCTCTCTGACTTTCGGTACCATGCTCGAAAAACTGCATTCAAACTCCAGTTAATAAATCCTTTAAAAGATAAGGCACAAAGCTGAGCAATTCAAACTTAAAGAATACAATACTTTCTGTATGACATAATTTCCAAACACATCCGCCATCAAAGTACGAGCATGTGGAATAATTTGAGGGAATATCTGGTTCTTTTCTTCAACGGTAGCAGTTTCTAGTTTCTGCTGAATGAAGCGACTCCCATACTGATCCGTACTGCAATATTATAAATGAACATGTTAAGCTGCAGCTTCTAAGCTCATAAGCGCAACAAGCAGAAAAGCGAGCATTTGATTGATACCTGAATTCAACAACATGATCACTGATGTCTGAGAGTTTGAAGGACTTGCTCTTGTCGTTCTTCAACTCATCTAGTAAGGATGATGCATAGCTTCTTTCCATGTTGCTGCCAACATCAGGGTGCCAAGACCCAATAGATCCTACAATTGGATTTCTCATCACAGAACGGAAGTGTCCAACTTGCTCATTCTGAAAATTTCCAGATCCAACAGAAGAAAGAACAGTGTTTCCCATTGCATTTTCCATGTATGGCATGCCAAGGCCATATGATGAATTCCTATTGTATCCCAGGTTCAGACAGCTAGACTTTACCAATGCTGATTCATATTGTTGGTTCCTTTGAACAATCAATGCCTCGAGGTATGCTCTCTGAATCATTTCCAGATCTCTCTGAGAAGTGCCAAAACAATTTCTAACTTGATCATTTGTACACATTGAATAATCAGAAGTTCTTTGCATGTACTGAGTATAACGCGAGTCCATAATTGGAGAAAGAAGATCAGGACCACCTTGATTTCCAACTCTATTGAAATTTGGTCCAATTCCATTGCCAACCAAAGCTGAACCTGAATCATAAAGGACAATCTTGAGCCAGTGAGACATGTAAAAACTTATAGAAAAGTATCAAGCAAGCTTCTCAATGAAACAATAGAACTAACCTGCATCAAGATGGTTCTTGAGAGGGGAATCCAGCTTCTGGTTGATGGAATAGGCACCAGCTACAGGGCCAGAAAAATCCATATTTGAGATATTTGAATTTTTATGATGACCATTAGATCTTTCCAGTCCTCCAAGGCCTGAAGAATTTGCTTTTGGATGAAGATTGGAAAAAGTTCTTTTGGGCATACTAACTTCCCCATTCAAATTAAATTCAGATGCGTTGAGGTTTGGCATGATACCATTTTTCCTACCTACATTGATATAGGTGGTAGAAAAAGATAAATTTTCTGAATTTGATTTATCTATGAGTTGCTGCTGCAGATGACTCTGACCACTGGATGTGTTAAATAGTAAATCACACTGGTTTTCCACCTCCATGTTAGTTTCTTTCTCAGGATGCCTAAGTTTTGATAGATTTAGACCAGATAAAGTATCCGTAATTTCACCTAGTTCAGTCAGACCAGAAGAATGACCATTTTGGACAGGAGGGGCAACGGCACTCTTTTTCTCAAGAGGCCCAACTCTGCTCCCAACAGGAGGAAGACCAGAACTGGAGGACCTCCCATCTAGCTGATGCTCAGGTGTTGTACTTCTTGACACTGATGAGCCCAGTGCATAAGAATGAGAAACAGCTGTGCCATGGCTTTGCACTCCAACTAAACCTGGGGAAGCTGCTCCAGAACGCAAGCCCTTTGAGGACTCCGATTTACCACCCATGCCAGGGGAATGAACATCAGTTACACCAGTCGTTCCCACAAGATCACCAAAAGCATTATGGCTGGCAGGGCGTGACAGATGGCCCAATGAGGAAGCAGGTCGATCAAGTCCTTCCTACAAGCCAAGTCAGTTGTCAACCATCAATCAAAAAATAACCCAACACTTCATTAATGTTCATAGCCAATAAACAACAATTGAACTTTTATACTAGAAGTAAGCAACACTTCACTGCTGTCAAGCGTAATGTTAAGGATGAATTTTAATTATCCCAACAAAAAGCATAAATCAATTAGTGGATCAAATGAAACAAAATTTAGAAATTCAAAACTTGTATTTATTTCCGTAAAGGTCAAGAGACTATTATAAGGCAACTTCGCTATAATATGAGTTGCCGTTTTACTTGGCAAAAATAATATGCTCACAATATAAATTTTCTGTGCCATTATAGACTAGCAACAATACTAAATGGCCAAATTGATCTTAACAGTCAATACAGCAACAAAACTTAGCTTCTTGAGGTTGTTTAAACAATTATTCAAAGTATTACTGCTATCAGAAGTATGATAAAAATAACACTGTTCCATGCCAATTCTTAGTGCCGATTTCTATTCAGAAGACACCATATGGGAGCCAATTCCTCATATCATTCAACAGACTAATAAATTGGAGTCACTGCAGGTAAACATGGGCTTGTTATGTACTTGGCTTGTTGAAAAGTGGGTTCACTCATTTCCAAGGGTTTGATTATCAAGGAATAGCAACTTTGCTAATAAAATTCCAACAATTAGCAACAGTTTCTGTTTTCCTTTTTATACTTAAACTAGTTAAAACTCTCCAATTTACTATGGCAGGATATCAACTAACGGCTTTCTTACTATCATAGAGTAGTTGCACAGATCAAGAATGTGCAGCACGCACAAGCACTTTCACCAAGAAACCACACCATTCTTACATTTATGGCACTAGCAACAAAGGTGCTGATTTTGACAAGAAAAGAATCTTTTAGGGGACAAGGCTAGGGCTTTCATTTCAGGCAGATAATAAAGGCATACCACAACCGCAACAAACATAAAATGGTGTTAAATCACAGCATATGACCTTCAACAGGTGATGTATATCAACTGAGTCAAGGTAAACCACTGAGTCAACAACTTCTCATACCTCACCCACCTCAAAAAATAAATAAATAAATACAAAAAAAGAAAAAAAAGTTTAAATAATTTCACTAAACTGAGCTTTTGCTACAATAACATAACAAGAAGTCGACACAAATTCCCATTAGAACAGGATTAACAAATTACACTCAGATCGTCGAGGAAAAAAAAAAGGAGCATGCTTACAATTTCCTTCAAATTAAGAATCATTCCATATTTATTTGGTCTTTGGTTATACAAATAATTTCTTGCTGGATTAATCATGGCTGTAGGAAGATGACAGCACATTAAGCACGTCAAATAAGAGCCATGAGGGATAAATCTATATCCATTAAAGCAACAAGATAGTTCTTCAACCACAATACACCTCAAAAAGGGAAGACATCATAAAGAATTAAACCTACTCATAAAATTTGAAGTTATTTTCATTGCAAAACGTGGGCCTCAAAACCACAGTCCAATTTATCCTCCATACCAAATACAAGCAGAAAATTTTTAAGTTATTGTACGAAATAACAAAATTATATAGCCTTCAATCTGTACAGTGAGTAAACGGAAACAAAATTCAGTGCCAACAAGTCAATTAAAAAACAGTCCTCAAATTGTGAAATGAGATAAAATAAAATAAAATCCAAGCACAGCACCATCAAAAACTTTTGTCTTTTGGTGACTAATGAACAGAGTAAGGACAAGAAGTGAACCTGAAGAATGTCAGCAAAACTCTTCCTCCTTGTCCCAAGACCAACACCCTGAGATCCAGCCAAACTTCCTGAACCCCTTTGAAGCCAATCAACTGAGTTCTGCATAGAGAGAGCATTTCTATTTGAATTCCTTAATACCATCAAATCAGTCTCCAGCTTGTGTGCGGAAAGCGCTGGTTGATGTGAAAAAAGTGATGAAGCATCACTCTCATCAACCAACTTCTTCTTCCTCAAGTCCCCCATGCCTCCGACAAATGACCCACCAGCTTGAAACCTTTGGGCAATACGCCAATCCTCCTTTGACAGCAATGGTGGGGGTAATCTCGGATTCATGTTGTCATGAGAATAATAATATGAAAGGTACACTGGATGTGAGCGAATCTCATCATCAGTTAGAACTACATTATCATTGTTGCTATAATTACTAGAACTACTAATGTCACTAAAATTTGGATTACTGAGAAGACTGCCCACAGCACTTAATGAGCCTTCAACAGTTGGAGGAGCACTGCCACTCCTGTATATACTCAGGTCCCTTTCTTGATCAGTAAAAGGCTGACTGCTCTGTGCTTGCAGTATCAGTTCTAGTTCACTTTGTGAACTAGCTTCCAAATTATTATTGGGAACTTGCAGATGATCATCTAGGTTCAGTAGCATCTCTATGTTGCATCCAGTGACCATGTCTGGAACTGTAATTTCTTCAGACAAAAGAAAAAAGAGCAAAAAAATAAAAAATAAAAGATAGGAAAAGGGAGGAGCAAAATCAACAAGACACGATAAATATTAATTTAATAGAAAAGTTCAGACATAACTTCTGTTTCATTCCCTCAATTAAATTACAATGAAAAGATGTCAATAAAGTCCTCAATCTTGCAGCAACACATACTTTACAATCTAAATTAGAACAATTACCTAAATTAACCAAAGTTGTAAGTGGCACAAAATTCCAGGTTCCAAACGAATTCATAACTAACAAAATACGATAACTAACCAAATTGTCATCTAAACACGGGCATAGCATGTAAATTTCACCTAATGAACACAAAAGATAACAGCTTGCCCATCCACCGTTAGTGGAATTGGCTGATGTAAAAACTTCAAAAAAGAAAGGGAAAAAAAATTGAACATATCTTACGTCACAGGAAGTTATATTAAAAACACAGCTATCCTGGTGTTCTTATTTTCCATTAGAAACTTCCATCAACACCAAAGCAGATAAATTTCTTATTTTCTGGCGCTTTCCTACCAGCCAAACATAGTTTCAAACAAAAAATAAACGTTAAAGAAAATGCCAAGAATTCCATACCTTTCACGCCAATCTCCACATCAACTCGTGTGAATCTCAAACTTCCTAACCCCAACCAAAAAAAAAAAAAAAAAGAAAGGAATCCAAGAAACAAAAATTACAATCATACAAATATGCAAACACGTATAATTACACTAAAAGAATTAACAAAAAAAAGGCACAAAACCTTGAGAATTTAGAAAAAATGGCAGAAGATTTTAATCAAAATTTGAAAAAACGGAATAGGAGGAGGAGCTTGAAACTCAAAATCAATGCAAGTACTTTTCCTTTATTTTATATAAACATTATCATGAACCCTTACGAAGAAATTAAAAAATAATAATAAAATTGTGACCAAAGAGAAGATAAATATAAAGCAAGAAGAGAAAATTTACAGAGCAAATATGGAGAACGGAGAATCGTCGAAACGGTCACTCTTTTTTTTTCTTTTCTTCTTTTTCTTTTGATTTTAATACATTTTTCAGAAAGTGTTTGTTTTATTTTATTTTGTTGTTTCTTCATTTTCTTATATATATAAAGAGACGTGTGAACCGTTGGATGGAGAATTGGCGGTGATGAACGGTAATTACGTGCATAAGCGTTATTATGCACATATTCGCATGGGACTGACACTACAATATTATTTTTGAAGTTCTCTCATATACATATATATTTTTCCTTTTTTACTTTTCATAAAAACTTTTTTTCTCTTTTTTTTTTTCTTCCCTTTTTTAATATGTTGTTAAAAGGGAATTTTTTTCCCTTGGACAAATTTGTCAAGTAAAATTTCAATTAAAATTTATTAATTGAGGAAATAAATATATAGTTTATATGCTATAGAAGAATAGAGTTGAGTCATTTTTCAGACCAAACTTTTCAAACTAGTTAGAAAACTTTATAAATTGTTTTTGCAATTAAAGTTTCAAAAAAATAAAAATTTTGCCAACTATTTTTTAAAATAGGACGTTTGTGCTACTAAATTTATCGAAATAAATATATTTTACCACTAAAACATAGAATACATAGCACTTTGTGATTGATTTTTTTAAAAAATAATAGCATTTTTTCATTTTTTTAAAGTTTAATGGCAGAAATAATAGAAAAAAATTTAGAGACATTTTCTAGTTAATTTAAAAAGTTCAACGGCAAAATAATTATTTTTAACCTTAAAAAACAATAAGTTATGGAAAATGAATATAACATTTGAGATGGAGATGTGGTCTGTGAGAAAAATTTTCTCTGATGCATTTAAAATAGAAAAAATATTGGGATTGGTCAGATGTTGGAATATTGTATTCAAGTTATGTTTTGTCATAAAGTTAATTTATGATCTAAGTTGTGAGAAAATAGATTTTCATTGGATGCCAGTGTCAATAAAATAATACGCTGGGTTATAGAAATATTAAGGGTACGTTTACTTATAGAAAATAATTTTTTGTTTTCTGTTTTCTATTTTCTTAGAAAATTGAAATATTTATTTTCCGTATAAAATTTAAAAAACGAATTTATTTATTAACAAATGAAAAACTAGAGTTTTTATTTGTGTGTATATATATATATACACACACATGTATGTATGTATGTATATATATATATACATACATACATACATACATACATACATACATACATACATACATACATATATATGTACATACATTTATATATGTATGTGTGTATATATGTACATATATATACATACATACATACATACATACATACAGATATTACATGTATATGTATGCGTACATATATATATATATATATATATATATATATATATATATATATATATATATATATATATATATATATATATATATATATATGTACATACATACACACATACATATATAAATGTATGTACATATATATGTATGTGTGTATGTATGTACATATGTGTATATATATATATATGTATGTATATGTATGTGCTTGCATACATACATATGTATATGTATATGCATGTGAATATATGCACATACATACACATGTATTTATGAATACATACATATGTACATGTATGTGTGTATATATATATATATATATATATATATACATACATGTACGTACATACATATATATATACATATGTATGTATGTATGCACATACAAGCACATACAGATACATGTATATGAATATGTATATGTGTGTATGTGCATATGTATATATGTATATGTATATGCATAAATACATATTTATATGTATATGTATATGTATGTATATAGATACATACATACATGCATGCATGCATATATGTATGTATGTATATTTTTATATGTATATATATGTATATATATACACATATATATACATACATATACATATGTATGTATACAGATACATATGCACATGTATGTGTATGTATGTATGTTCATATATATATGTGTTTGTGTGTGTGTGTGTGTATTAATATTATTTAGAAAATTTGGAAAACATCTTTTATTAGTTTTTCAATTTCTTCTTTATTTTGGAAAACTGGAAAATTCATTTTCTGTTTTTTATTTTAGAAAACTGACGAAAATAAACATGATATCTATTTTCTGTTTTTTATGAAAAAATTTTATGAAAAACTGGAGCAATTTTCTGTAAGTAAACAGACCCTAAAATTCTAGACATTAGATTTCTAGTTCTCAAAATTATTACTTGTATAGCGTATTAATATAATATAACTTATTATTTCACCCTATTGGAACTAGAAATTTATATGGTCAATTCAAAGATTGAGAAAAATGTATCCATTATAATCCCAAAAAACTAAGTCTTCCTCTGAACCCTCTCCTCTCTTTAAGCTAAGTTCATGGGGTTACTTAATGATCTTATTCTTAACGATATATATCTTCCATGATACTCAGTTATCGACTAACTATTGCCATTTTCTTTTTAAACAAACCACGGATATTAGTGCACAAAATAGCTAATTATTGTTACTAACACCGCATCTCAGAAAATCTCTATTTTTTATGGTGGTTGTTTGGTGACCTTTTTTCCTATTGGCCATCTTTCATCTAAATTCTTGCTCCTTGGCACCGCCTTTCCCCAATGGCCTGATCGTATGTTACAATAATTAGGGTTTGCTTACTTTTTTGCAAACTCCAAATGTTGCCCTATTTTTGGAGCCCTTTTATATTCTATTGGCAAGTGTTCAATCTCTCTTCTTCTTCTTCTTTTTTTTTTCTATTGAGTTTGAGGAAGATCATGGCCATGCCTTGCTAAGGAAACCTTGCTGTAGACACTGGATCCTGAAATAGTTTCTAATCAGAGTTATCCGATAAAGATTGTGTTGCTCCAAAATAGCCAGAAAATAAAATCACGATACTCTCTCTAGATTTTATGTTTTTAAAAGGAAAATTGATTTCAAAAAGAAAAAAATTGTCTACTCTCCTTTCAAATTTTTAGTACTTTTAAAAGAGGTATTTTCTCAAGATTTCCATTTTTTAAAATTAAATTAATTAAAAAATAAATTAAATTACAATTATTAAAAAATAATAAAAGGTGTAAACATCGTGATTCTATGTAGTCTAGATTAAGATTATCCGATGATGAGAAAATAATATATTTCTGATAAAATGTGTGGATTTTGAAGCTTCGATTGTGAATTTCTCATGGTTTTCTAAAAGATTTTATGATTTTCCAAGGGCTTGAACAAAAAGAGCATGAACAACCATAATTTTGGCCTTTTGTAGTGACAGAAGGTCATCTATCATGTGAGGGATGGTCATTTGTGGGGCCATCTCTCTCCTATCTAGGTCAGATTATGGATATTTTTGTGAATTTTTGATTTTTGCCTGAGGGATGGCTATCCGTGGTTAAATTTTCAGATTTCCCACATTTTGATTTTTCAAAAAAGGAAAGATAGATTTTAAGAGGATCAATCCGAATTTTGAGAGATTAATCTCTCCAAATTTGGAAAGTTAGAGTTGGAATTCAACTCCGATTTCACCCTACATATAAGAGGTAAGGAATTAGGGTTTCCAAAGGAAAGGAGGAATCCCTTAATTTTCTAAGATAGGAAGATCACAATCGAAGTAGAGATATGAACTTCAAGAAATTCAGAGTTAGAATATCTCCTGAGGGTAATATTCTAAACTACTCACCCATATTTTCTCTCTTTAAAATTAGTTGTGCATGATCATGTTGATTTCTATTAAAGCCAATGTAATTGTGTGTTATAATTCGTTGATTTACATGTTTAAATTAAGAGATATATAAGCCCATATCAATATGCATGATAAGACATGATTAAATTATGATTTTCTTCATTTGTTGTATATTTTCAAACTTTATTTTTGTTTTGTTATTCTAGATTTAATGAAATTTGGTGTAGTTAATGCATGATTTAATGTTATAATCTTAGTTTGGCATGCTTTAGGCCTTAATATTTGAGTGTTTATTGCTTGGTTACAATTTTGTGTGTTTTTGGGTAAGTTTACAGCTTTCTGTTCTTTTCTTCAAGTGATAAACAGGAAGAAGTTCTTACGGATAGCCGTCTGTCAACACAACAAATGGGGCGTTGTAGGAGTTCCTTCTCTTCCTGTCCCTCTTTCAACTATGGCCATCCATCACTCATTCAGCAGCATCCGTGGCTGATTTTTAAGCCTATTTTCATGTATTTTTATGCATTTTTTGTTATCCATATTGTTTATTTGGTCCCCATAATGTTAATTTGTTATTCTGCATATATTTTGATTCTATATGTGTGCTTAATTAAGTGAAATCTTTCTTTATTTTTTTAATTTTTCTCACAATGCTAATTATTATTTTTTTATGGTTTTATCTGAGTATTTAATCTTATATGCTTTTAGGAGACCTTGTGAGGAGTTATGCATTAGGAGTCGCACCCTCAATTGGTGGATGATCTCACCTGTCCTTTGGTTATTTCATGCATTTATTTCATTTATTTATTATTTGGTTTATTGTTAATATGCTTGTTTAATATTTTGATGTATTTTATATGCATTTTATTTTGGAGATGTAATAGCAAGTAAAAAGGGTTTTTTTTGTACACGTTTAAAAAAAGGCACTTAAAACAATTTTTAATAATTAATTTGGATTTTTTCCTCAAAACTTGGTCCAATATTCAATTTTTTCATCCAAAAACTAAATAAAAGAAAAAGAGTTTTTTTTTAAACACACATGAGGCAACCAATGTTCTCAACCTTAATGAATGTCCCGATTTATGTATGATACTTATTTTTCTTCTTTCTTTGGACGATTTTATTATGTAATAACTTAAATAGAACTTTACTTTTTATCATTTTCTTTACTTATTTGGGATGTTTTATATAATTTTATTGTTGTGCATCGTGTGAGAGATGAGAGTGGATTAATGTTTAAAACTCAATTATAAACATATAACCAAAGTGCCTAATAAGAGTGATGTTCCAAATACCAATCTTTGTTTGGATATCAAAAAGGTCGAGAATCATTTTTTAACATTTTGTTGGGTGGTATCTTCAGATACCTGCCTCTTTTGAGCCCATTAATAGGCATTTTTATGGGTTGAGTACTAAAAATAATATGGACTTGATCTATTTTTATTATGAAATATCTAATTTATGAGTTATAATGAGCTTATTTCTATCTCGAATAGGGATGATCAAGGGGCAAGGTAGGGGTAAGGAATGGCTTCCCACCTACTGCCCTACACAGGAGCGGGATTTCTTTCCTCATCTCCGGTAGTATTTCGGGTAAAAATTTCCCTTGTCCCTATCATCCCCACCCCTATAGAAAAAATATTTTACTTTTTTTGAAAAAATCCAATTATAACTAAATTATAATATTTAACAATTAATTGTTATTGAAATAAAATATTTAATAATTAAAAAATATAAATTTAATTACAAATTAAATTAATATAAATTTTGACAATTGACAAAGCTAAAATTAAATATAATTTAAAATTAAATTATATAAATTTCATTAAATTTAATTACCAAATTTTGGAGGTGGGAAAATTTTCGGGCAGGGATCACAATCCCCATCCCCGCTTTGAATTCTAAGTTGCGAGATATTTTTTCCCTATCCTCGCCCCTATAGGGGAAATTTTTAGGGATTTTCTATCTTGTTCGGGGTAATTTCCCTCTGGGGATAAGGATTTCTCGTTCTATGACCATCCCTAGTCTCGGACCCTAAAAGTAGGCTTTCGAGAGTAAACCAAAATTTAGTGTGGCTCCAGCGCACATCACTGTAACACCCTAATCTATGAGATATATAAAATCACCAATATTGATATTAATCCCATGATAAATAGATAAATAATAATGATACAGGCCATAATTACATATAAAGCTTTTTAGCCAAAATAGAACTCTAAAAATAAGAGAACATTTACATATAAACCCTTCATCACAAACTGAAACCCAAGAATAAAAATTGTACACTTCTAGTTCTCCTCTTTTATATTGGTTAAGCCAAAGTAGCTATCTATCCAGAAAGAAGCCTATCCTGATACCTATATGGATCAGAAAACACGTGTTAAGCTATAAAACTTAGTAGGGAATAACATAATCTATAGGTAACCTTTTAACATGAATCATTAATTTTACAGGCACAAAATTTAACAATGACATATAAGTGCACTCTTAATAATTAGGCGTAATGTTTATAGTCATTCAAAAAGTTAAGTGAACCCATCTAGCTTTTATAAGCTTTACTAATCATGTTGCTAACAAGCCTTTTTATTACATTTTCCAGTAGTATATAGCTCTCGGATATCATGAATAATATGATATTAAAAGCCTTGAGAGTTCAATAACATATAACCTCAGTTCAATACCTTGTATTGCACAAGTTACAAAGTTATACATTTAACATTTAATCATAAAAATAATAGAGGGAACATGCCATTTTCATAGGCAAATAAGGATTGAGTAACTTTGCAAGCAATCCTTCCGTTATTAAACCATCGAAGTCATAGTTAGGCATGATTCTTCATACATATTTCACAGTTTTACAATATAGAAAGCATTCTGAAATCACACATATGTTCATAATCATGTTGTAATACATGCAATCATAGCATGGCAAACTATATGTCACATAACATCATCTTGAACCGTATACTATACATGAATCTGTAATAGAGTTTTATGTATATACACATATGTATGTGGACATATACCAGATTAAGAAATCAGCATGTAATATAATTACTGAAGATGAATTCTTAGTGTACAAATTTGTATTCATAATTTATAGATCTATAACACTTATGCAACATTAAAGTATCACATACTTAATAATGTTGTAACCTCTACTTTATTATCCATTTTTGTTTTTACCTGCAAGTGAATAATATGCATGCAAAACTGTTTCTCAACTACCAAGTTTCTTATCTTTTAATTTAATAGAATGACTTTTTTTAAAAAAAAATCTTGCATTAAGCCTGCATACCTCTATAGAAGTGGATAACAGGTTAACAATTGTACCCAAAGGTATCAAAACACACCCGAAGGTACTAGAACATATCCAAAGATATGAAATCAAAATGTATCCGAAGATATTAGAACACACTCAAAGGTATGAAATCAGAAGACCCATAAGGGCTAAACAATACAATAGACTAATTAGCAAACCCAAACGGGGTTGGCTATAACCTAAACGAGGTTGTTATGATCCAAATGGGACCATCTCAATACAATAGTAGCTATAAAGTACTCTTATAGGCATGCTTATCTATCCACAACCTAGACACAAATGTAGGTCTACCCCAACCAATATATAAGATTTCCAAAAAGATATAGGAAAGGGACCCATAAAGTCTATTTTCCACACATCAAAAATTTCAACCTCCAGAATATTATTCAAGGGCATCTCATCTCTCTTTCCTATGTTTCCTGCCCTTTGACATTTATCACATTTAGCTACAAAAGTTTTAGCATCATGAAAAAGGGTAGGCCAATAAAATCCACACTCTAGCACCCTAAAAGCAGTTTTTGCTCCACCATTATGCCCCGAATACAATGATGAATGATAATGAGCCAAAATATCCAAAGTTTCCTCCTCACTCACACACCTTTTTATGATACCATCCCCACTAATCCTAAATAAATAGGGCTCTTCCCAAAAATAATTTTTAACATCACTAAAAAACTTCTTTTTCTGTTGCCATGTCAATCCATAAGGGATAATTCCTGCAGCAAGAAAGGTAGCAAAATCTCCAAACCAAGGCACATGCTTATAATTTATTGACATAAGAGATTCATCCGGAAAAGATTAATTGATTTCATGACTATCCCCTAGTGGTCCTTTAGCATTTTCTAACCTAGATAAGTGATCAGCTACTAAATTTTCAGAGCCTTTCTTATCTTTAATTTCTAGATCAAATTCTTGCAATAGAAGAACCCAATGAATCAACCTAGGTTTAGCATCTTTCTTAGCAAACAAATATCTCAAAGCTGCATGATCCGTATAGATTATAACTTTAGATCCTAACAAATAAGACCTAAACTTATCACATGCAAAGACAATAGCCAACATTTCTTTTTCAGCGGTTGTATAATTCACTTGAGGTGGTGACAAAGTATGACTAGCATAGTAAATCACATGCAAATGCTTACCAATCCTTTGACCTAACATACAACCTACTGCTAAGTCACTTGCATCGCACATAATCTCAAAAGGTAAATCCCAATTAGGAGAAGTAATTATGGGTGCAGTTGTAAGGGCTTCTTTTAAAGAATTAAAAGCATGCATACAATCATTAGAAAATTCAAAAGGCACTTCCTTAACAATTAAATTAGTTAAAGGCTTAGCTATTAGTGAGAAATTCTTAATGAATCTTCTATAGAAACCAGCATGTTCTAAGAATGATCTAATGCCCTTAAGTGTAGTGGGTGGAGGTAATTTCTCAATCAGTTCAACCTTGGCTCTATCTACTTCAATGCCCCTACTAGAAATATTATGGCCAAGAACTATACCCTCTTCAACCATGAAGTGACACTTTTCCCAATTAAGCACTAGGTTAGTTTCCTCACACCTAGCCAACACTCTATCTAAATTATTTAAACATAACTCAAATGAATCTCCATAGACTGAAAAATCATCCATTAAAACTTCCATGATGTCCTCAATCATATCCCCAAAGATAGAGGTCATGTACCTTTGAAAAGTTACAGGTGCATTACACAACCCAAAAGGCATACGTCTATAGGCGAAAGTGCCATATGGACAAGTAAACGTAGTCTTCTCCTAGTCACTAGGGTATATAAAAATCTGAAAATAACCCGAATACCCATCCAAAAAGCAATAATGAGAATGCCCAGCTACCCTTTCCAACATTTGATCAATGAAGGGTAAAGGGAAATGATCCTTCCTAGTAGCTGAATTTAAGTTCCTATAATCAATACAAACCCTCCAACCCGTGGTGGTTCTAGTGGGAATCAATTCCCCATTCTCATTCCTAACTACTGTCATACCTCCTTTCTTAGGTATGCAATGTATTGGGCTCACCTAAGAACTATCCGAAATTGGATAGATAATCCCAACATCTAACAATTTGATGACCTCTCTCTTAACTATCTCTTTCATATTAGGGTTAAGTCTCCTTTGCCTATCTGCCCTAGGTTGACAATCATTTATCATATTAATCCTATGCATAACAATATTAGGACTAATTCCTTGCAAATCCAAAAGTTGCCAACCTATACTCTTTATTCTCTTTTTAACCACCTCTACTAGCAGAAATTCCTAATTACTAGTAAGTTTATTAGACACAATGATAGGTAAAGTATGATTTAAACCAATAAATGCATACCTCAAATGACTAGGTAGCTCTTTCAACTCTACCGTAGGAGGACTTACAATTGAAGGTGGTATAGGTGCATCATTTCGATATAAGCGTTCTGGCATTGCACCTTCTTGCTCTTCCTTCCCACTAACTTCTCTCTCAAAGACCTCCTCATCTATATCTGCTTCATTAAATACTGCTGCAACGCAAGCATCAATGACATCTATTCTCATGCATATATTCTCCTCCATGGGGTATCTTAATGCCCTATCCATGCGATATTCTACACTATCATCCCCCACTCGCAAAATTAATGAACCCTCATAGACATCAACCAATGCCCTACATGTTCTCATAAAAGGTCTCCCTAAAATGAATGGGCATTTCACATCATATGTAAAATCTAAGATGACAAAATCGACAGGTAAAATAAATTTGTCAACCTTAACTAAAACATCTTCCACTATACCATATGGTTTTTTAATGGACTGGTCAGCTAATTGTAAAACCATTGAAGTAGGTTTAACATAATCTAACCCCAACTTCTTGAACATAGATAATGGCATAAGTTTAATGCTGGCCCCCAAATCACATAAACACTTAGGAAACTCAACATCTCCTAAAATGCATGGAATGGTGAAACTACCATTATCTTTTAGCTTAGTAGGCAAATTATTTGTTATGATAGAACTACATGCCTCAGTCAATTAAATGGTTGAAACATCTTCCCAACTTCTTTTCTTAGCAATTAAATCTTTAAGAAACTTTGCATAGTTAGGAATTTGTGTTATAGCCTCAACAAAATTTAAATTTATATGCACATGTTTCAATTTATCAAGAAAAGATTGAAATTACTTATCTTGATTCTCTTGCTTCAATCGTTGTGGAAATTATGGTCGTGGTTGAAAAACCTTTGAAATTTTCCCTTGTGCAACCCCATTCGTCGCATTCGCGATAGGTGTCGCGCTCACGACATAAGGCTTTTCCACTATAACTGGTGTGCTCACGATAGCCTTCTCACTCATGATGGTGGTAACTCCTTCCGTCGTGCTCGCGACACAAAACTCATCTTGCTCTTTATGTTCCTGCACACTACCAAACTTGTTAATGGTAACAAATTCATTATGATAAGACTTTCCTGACCTTAAATTTATGGCCTTTAAATGCTCTCTTGGGTTGTCCTCCGTATTGCTTGGTAAATTCCCTTATACTTGCAACGGAAGAGCCTTGGCAATTTGCCCCAATTGAACTTCCAAATTATAAATGGATGAAGCTTGATTCTTGGTTATTTGATCAAACTTAGTTTCCATCCTCTTTTTGGACTCCTCTTGAGCATTAAACTTCATATTTGTGCCCTCCAAAAATCTATCCATCTTTACTTCCAAGGCACTAAACCTATCTTGAGGTTGTTGAAACCCCACAACCCTATTTTGGTTACTACTATTGCCCCAAGAAAAATTCGAGTGGTTTCTCCAATCGGGGTTATAAATGTTTGAATATGGGTTTTCCCTTCCTTGTCCTTGGATCAAACTAACTTGTTCTTCAGTACTTGCCATACCCAAATTACACCCTTCACTTCCATGGCCCAATTGTCCATATATACCACACCCACTAGATGGATTACTACCCATACCTAGGCTATTAATTTTCTAAGTCAATTGCTCCACTTGAGCCTGCAAAGCTACTACCGAATCTACCGCATGAACTCCTCTCACATTGGAGAAATTTGTCTCCCTAGCTCTCTCGGTTGGCCACATGCAGTTATTCATTGACATTTCCTCCAATAACTCGAATGCAGCATCCGTGGTCTTCCTCATAAGAGATCCCCTAGCTACAGCATCAATGGTGCCTCGAGTTGTTGGATTTACACCATTATAGAATGTTTGCATAAGTAACTCCCTTGGAAGATTGTGGTGTGGGCAACTTCGCTCCAATTCTTTGAACCTTTCCCATGCCTCATACAAAGATTCAGCGTCATGTTGAACAAAAGTGGTAATATCCTTTATAATTTTGGCAGTTTTTTCTAGGGAAAAATATTTTGATAAAAAGGCTTGGGCTAATTGGTCCCAAGTTGTGATAGAACCCCTAGTAAGGGAATTCAACCAAGCTTTTGCTTTGTCTTTCAATGTAAAAGGAAAAATCCTAAGCTTGATTGCATCCGCCGAAACTTCATTAATCTTAAAAGTATCACAAATTTCTAAGAAATTTGCCAAATGAGCATTTGGATCCTTATTTACCAAACCATAGAATTGTATACTATTTTGAATCATTTGTAAAAGCGATGGTTTTATTTCAAATTGGTTTGCGTTTACCATGGGTCTTACCACACCTTGTTGAGCACCACTCAATGCTGGCATGGCAAAGTCCATTAATCGCGGTGGATTGTCTTCTTTAGCCATAACAATTCTCCTATTCCGATTCTTCTTTTTATTTGACTTACGGTTACTCAATAGGAATCTCTCTATCTCCAGATTTAACGGTTCAAGTTCTTCTTGCGAACTCCTTGTATGCGGCATGAACTGTCAAATCCTGAAAATTCACAACAAACAAAATCAAATTAAATATCGTAATCCAAAATCTTACATCAAGGTTCATAATGTAATAAATTAAATCAATCAAATTCCCCGGCAACGGCGCCAAAAACTTGATATGCTTTTTCTAGAAGCTTAATACCGCAAGTATACGGTGTACTGATTATAGTACTTCAGATATCGATCCCACGAGAAATTGTTGATTTTAATTACCCCCTATTACTACTTAATTTTAATCTTGTTTACGATGTTCATGAGTGAAAATTAATTCTAACTACTCTATTGCATAAATTAATCAAATCCTAGATAAGTATAATCAAAGAAGACAATAAATATTATGAAATTAAATAATCATGCATTTGATACCATTATTTTAATTATAATTTTTAATCTCATTAGTAAGCCAAGTTGGAATAAATTTCTAATCTACTCTCTCGACATGAATTAGATTGCCTAAAACATGCAATTAAAGTACTAATTCTCAACTCTCGTTAATGAACCAGTTAATTTTAATAACACATTTTAAGATTATCTACCAACCTATAGCAATTATCTCCATATGTGATCTCTCTAACTATGCTTTGATAATGAATTTCCTATTAACTTTCAATAAGACGTTGCTCTCGCTAAATCCCTTATTTATGACCATTTTGTTGATTTTCAGAGAAGGAATTGCACATCTAAGGTCTTCTTCCTTAACCTATAATGATACTAATATAATTTTAATAGCAAATTCTACACTTAAAGATTAACTAAATAAATGGAAATAGAAAATTGTCATATATAAACAAATGCAAACATAATATTCATGTAAAAGATTATAAGGAAGAAAAAATAAAAATTTAGAACAAGAAGAAGGGGATCTCTCAACCCTTTTCCCTTCACACAAGATGTCTTATCCATTGCTTTTGTCTCCTTTTTCAAGTCATGAAAATGAAATTAAAGTACTAAAGAAAAATTATTGTTCTCAAGATCACAAATTAAATTCCAAAGTTATTCATCCCAAAAAATCTGTTCACTTGGCATATAAATGCCTCTCTAAAAGATGTGGCTATTCAAATATAACCCTTCACAAAAGTTGTTATTGTTCATAAAAAATTGCATCACTTCAGAAAATTCAACTGCTCATCCGCACTGTGTCGCGCTCGCGACAAGACACGCTCATGCTTGGCTGGCTTCGCTGGCTGTCGCGAGCTCTCCTCCTAAGTTGTTGCCCTCGCGACAACGCACGCTTCTGGCTGCTGGCCTGGCTCTCTTCCTTGCTTGCTGTCGTAAGCTCTCCTCCTTGTCGCGCTCGCGATGCTTGCCTTTGAAACAATCATTCCTCTCCTTCTTCCAATGACTCCTTTAAGCCTTAAATCATTCCCTTCTCCTACAAAACAAATAAAATAACCATACACATACAAAACACATAAAAGCAACAAAATATAGATAAAATACCAAAATAATAAACACAATACTAAACAAAACTACACATTAAAACATAATAATTATGAGCTTTTCAAACTCATATCATCCACGTATCCCCTTTGGTTTCTCCCTGCATGGCCACGCATATCCCTTGTATTTCCTTGCATGGCCGTGCATACTCCTTGGTATTTCCCTGCATGGCCGTGCATATCCCTTATATTTCCCTGTATGGCCACGTATATCCCTTGTATTTCTCTGCATGGCCGCTCATACTCCTTGGTATTTCCCTGCATGGCCACGCATAGCCCTTTTTTTTCCTTGTACGGCCGCTCATGGCTTTTCTCTTTTCCTTGCATGGTTAGGTGCCCTTGTTCTTCTTGCATGCATGACTAAGCATGGCCTTTTTCCTCTCAGTGCATGGCTACCTATACTCCCTCCACCAATCTTACTTATTCACCTAATTAATAAACCACTCATAAATCATGAACATAGTTTTGTATAGCCTATAAGCTTATGAAGAGAGTTATAATTGGGATGGATTAAACTAGCAATTAGTAATGTTGATGATGATTGTATATTAAAGTGTGGTTAGTATGCTATCTCTGATGAATTAATAGGGTTGTGAAGTCTTCCCAATGTTAAAGTTTAAAAAGATATAGTTAGAAAGGTATGACTATAAGATGAGATATTATCGAAATTTGAATGACATGAATGATATTGTAAGAGGGCGTAGATTGAATTAAGTTGTGAGTCACTTAAAGCCACCAATATGCTTTATATGGCATGGTCACTTAATTGGAGAATCCCTATGTATGCATATATGTACATAGAAAGAGTGAGAAGTTTTAGAGTAATAAAACGTACTGAGTTAAGGTATGGGGTTCACTTGAAAGTTGATTTAGAGGGGACTTGCATATGGCAATGCTAATATGAATTATTTTGCTAGAATGTGTTTTGGAGCATATCGGACACAGAACTCAAGAGAGTAAGAGGCAATATATTAACCTTATAATTATATGATATTTAATGTGTACTGGAGCCTAAAGCTCAATACTGATCTATGATAAGAATAATATGCATTCTTATATGAATTGTGGATTTAAGCAAATGTTGTTATGAATAAAGAAGAATATGATGAATCAAAGATGTTCTTAAAAATGGTAAAGCCTGCGGGTCTTAGTTCAGTTGTGGATTAGATAGGCATACCTGGAGGGATATAGTTGCAACTGCCTTAGTTAACCCTGTTTGGGTCCATTATTTGTTCCTTTAATGGAACCATAGCTTAGCCCTTTTGGGTCCATTGTGAAAAGATTTGTCACACCTTAATACCAAATTCTATCCAAAACATCTATCATGCCTTCAACAATTATAAATCACACAAATCATTAAAAAACATAATAATCACGTGTGTGTGTGTATCTGGTGCATGCATATCCCTTTACTTTAAAATAGAATGTCATGCAAAATAGTCATAATATGGCAATCACACATTAGCCACCATAACCTGGAAGGACATACAAGCAACGATAATTTTAAGTAAATTTTTACAGTCCTCCAAATTACATTTCTTGAATTAAATCATGGAAAAATATAAAGCTACACAAAAAGGAACTATCCATAAAATATCCTACAGCTAAAAGTCTGAATTGACTCTTGTTGGCCAACAGATGCAAAATTAAGTCCCTGAACGACTTTCAATCAAACCTACACGGATGTAAAGCAACTGTGTTAAGCTATAAAGCTTAGCTGGGAGATAAAATACAAAATAATAACATGGTCGACCAATCGTAGTAGTTGAAGGTAAATATTTATACACAAGAATTTCAATAAACTTCAACACACTTATATCATGAATTCATCTTAAACTGATGATTATAGGAAAAAGGAAATGGAGATAAAACATGGTGGCAAATCATTCAATAGGCTTGCATTATATGAATGAAGTAATCAATACATGAAATTCTTATTTTTAATAGTTCTCTTCAACTTAATAGCCTGCCTAAGTGCTAGTTCAAAAGGTGGACAATAGAAGCAATGGATACCCGAAGGTATCAAACAATGGATATCTTCAGGATATAAAACAATGGACCCAAGGGGTCAAACTATGGTTCCATCAAAGGAATAAACAATGGACCCAAACGGGGTCAACTATGGCAGCTGCAACTATATCCCTTTAGGCATGCCTATCTAATCCACAACTAAACTAAGACCCATAGGCTTAACCACTTAATCAAAAGAATATTGATTCATCATGTTCCTTCTTACCCATTACAATATTTACTCAAGCCATAATTCACATTCGAATTAACATTTCATACACAAATGATGGCATCAATATTTGTTACCTCGAATTATAACTCATATACTACATATTTGATCTCATTTACGAATAATTGTCATCACACTTCGCCTAAACATACATATTTTCATAGTAATTTCATGCAATCATGACATTACTATCATTACGGTCAGATATCAAAGTAAGTTGTAATGAACACTACTTGATAAACTTACCATGATCACTTTACCTTGATCGTTATGGCTTGATAATAAGAGCATAGCATAAAATAATCACACATTACCTTTAGCACACATACTCATTTAATATGCCAATTAGGTTGCATTAAAGGGTTAATTACCTTTATAAAGGGTGTTGGCTTAATTAATATTAATGTGGAAGTAATTTTTTAGATGGTTCAAATAAATGTGCAAAATCGGGAAGTGAAGAGTAGTGAAATACTACTTAGTCGTGCATGAACCTTGAGTGGTCGTGCATCTCAAGGCCATTTCCCTTTGAGTGGTCGTGCATTCTTAAGGCATAATACCTCGAGTGGCCGTGCATCTCAAGCCTTTAGGCTTTGAGTGGCCTTGCATTCTCAAGGCATAATACCTTAAGTGGTCATGCATCTCAAGTCTTTAGGCTTTGAGTGGCCGTGCATGCTCAAGGCATAATACCTTGAGTGGCCGTGCATTCTCAAGCTTTTAAGCTTGAGTGGCCATGCATTCTTAAGGCATAATACCTTGAGTGGCTGTGCATTCTCAAGCTTTATACCTTGAGTGGTTGTGCATTCTCAAGCTTTTAAGCTTGAGTGGCGTGCATTCTCAAGGCATAATACCTTGAGTGGCCGTACATCTTAAGGTTTAGAGATCGATCTCAGTTCAAAGTAAATAGAAATTATTCCATAAGCCAAATCATCATACAAAACTCATCTTAAAACAAAACATCTTTCATTATTCATCTTAAACTTCCACTAAAGAACCAAAGAACCTAGACAACATAACCCTAATTTCTATAGATCCATCTACAGTCAACAAAAAAACAACGGTACTCCCATACCTGAACACAGTGACTTCCTCACTCCTTCAAGATTCCTTTGCCCTTATCCTTGCTTGTCTCTGCTATAACAAACCATATAAAGATACTAAACTTTCCTTTTTGCTTACATAAAATATTTCATTAATAGAAAAGATAGAAGGAAGAAATTCCTTTTACCAAAACCCTAGCTCCAAACTCAGTGAAAGAGAAAGAGAAAAAGTGTAAAATGGAGAGATGGTCTTCCCTTGAATAGACAGTGATATTATCACTGGAATCACGTGGGGAGACCCCCAAATTACCCTTTTAACCCCATTCTCCATTTCTTTCTTCTAAAATAACCCCTCAAACTTTTAATTTATGATTTGATCCCAAATAAATTTTAAATCCTAAATCTCACCCCAACATCTCTTTTATTATCCAAATAAACCCTTTTTCATAAATTTCACTAAAATTACCATATTGCCCTTCAAGAAGCTTTATTCCAAAATGGCTATAACCATAAAAAAATTAATTGCACTCATAGCATCAAACAATTAAACATATTCCTTGCTAGGGTCAAGATTAGGCCCTTACAATTCTTCCCGTCTTAAAAGAATTTCATCCTCGAAATTCATACCTGAATTAAACAACTGAGGATATTGGGCCCTTATCATGGCTTCTGGTTCCCAAGTTACTTCTTGAATGTTATGATGTTGCCAAAGTACCTTGACAAGAGGAACCTACTTATTTCATAATTGCCTGATTTCCCTAGCCAGAATCTTTTTGGGCTCTTCATCGTAGGTAAATTCTATCTGAAGTTGAATGTCTTGCACTTACAGTATATAGGATTCATCTGAATGGTAACTTCGAAGCATAGAAACATGAAATACATCATGAAACTTTGATAATTACATAGGAAGTGCTAATCTATATGCCATTGGTCTAACCTTTTGCAGAACTATATAGGGACCAATGAATCTGGACTCAATTTTCCTTTCTTTCCAAACCTCAAAACCTTTCTCCAAGGCAAAAATTTCAGAAATACCTTATCCCCAACTTGATACTCGATATCTTTTCTTTTCAAATCTCATAAGATCTTTGCTTGTCACTTACTTCTTTTAATCTCTGCTTAATAACTTAAACTTTTTCTTCAGTGTCTCTAACTAGATCTGGCCCAATTATCTTGCATTTAGTTAACTCAGTCTAACATATCGGGATCCTGCAACTTCAACCATACAAGGCTTCATAAGGAGCCATGCCTAGACTGGTCTGATAACTATTATTATAGACAAACTCCATCAAGGCTAGGTATTTGTCCCAACTACCAGAAAAATTCAAAACACAAACCCTTAGCATATCTTCCAAGACTTATATCACCCTTTCTGATTGTCCATCTGTCTGGGGATGAAAAGCCGTACTGAATTTTAATTGTGTTCCTAAAGATTTTTGAAAACTCTGTCATAATCTATAGGTGAATCTAGGATCTCGATCCGATATTATGATACCAAAATACCATGAAGTTAAACGACCTCATTTATTTAAAATTCGGTCAACTGGTTTATGGAATAATCCATTCTGACCGGCAAGAAATGAGCCGACTTCGATAACTTATCCATAATTACCCATACTGCATTACGCGTTCTCTGTGTAGAAGGTAGTTCAGTGACAAAATCCATAGTGATATCTTCCCACTTCCATTGAGGAATTGGAATGGGATTCAACAATCCAGAAGGAAGTTGATGCTTAATTTTCACTTGCTGACAAGTTAAGCACTTAGAGACATAATTGACCATAGCCTTCTTCATACCCAACCACCAATAACCTAGTTTAAGATCCAAATACATCTTATTAGCTCTGGGGTGTATAGTGAATACTGTGCTGTGAGCTTCATGCAATAAGGTTCTTTTTAATTCTCTATCATCTAAAACACGTAATCTATCCTTGAAGTATAAACTTCCATTTTCTTTGATTGAATACTCAGATTGTTCCCCATTGTGCATAGATCGTATAACTCACTGCAACTTTTTATAATTTTTTTTATGCATCGATCACTGCCTGCCTTACACATGGCTTAGTTCTTAATTGGCAAACTAGAGCACTATCTAAAGTAAACTGCCATCAACCTAGTTGTAACACCATAGATGCCATAATTCTTTTGCTCAAGGCATCTACCACCACATTAGCCTTACCTGGATGATAGTCCACTATACAATCATAGTCCTTAAATAGTTTGAGCCATCTCCGCTGTCTCAAGTTGAGTTCCTTTTGAGTAAGTAGATACTTAAGGCTTTTATGGTCTGTGTCTTTCGCCATATAGGTAGGGCCACCAAATCTTTAAGGCAAAAACTACTGCTGTTAATTCCAAATCATGTGTTGGATAATTTTGTTCATGCAATTTAAGTTGACAAGATACATAAGCCACCACCTTACCTTCTTGCATTAAAATAAAACCCAACCCAACTTTAAATGCATCACTATACATAGCATACTCCTTTTTAGATACCGGTTGTGTCAAGATCGGAGCTTTTGTTAGCATGTTCTTTATCTGATCAAAACTAGTCTCACATCGGGCAGTCCATTCAAATTTAACATTTTTCCTTAATAGCTTAGTAAGTGGAGATTCCATCACTGAAAACCCTTTTACAAAATGACGGTAGTAATCGGCCAATCCCAAGAAACTCCTTATCTCAGGTATACTCCGAGGCGATCTCCAATTGATAATAGCCTTAATTTTTGTTGGGTTAACTCTAATACCTTTTGAAGATACCACATGGCCAAGGAAGGAAATCTCTGTTAGCTAGAACTTTCACACTTGCTTAATTTTGCAAACAATTGTTCTCCCTTAAGGTCTGTAACACAGTTCTCAAATGCTCAGCATGCTCTTCTTCATTCTTAGAATAAACCAGTATATCATCAATAAAAACCACAATGAACTTGTCCAAATATGGTCTAAACACCCTATTCATTAAATTCATAAATGCGACTGGTGCATTCATTAACCCAAATGGCATTACTAGAAACTCATAATGTCCATATCTAGTTCTAAATGCCCTTTTTGAAACATCCACATCCCTAACTCAGAGTTGGTAGTACCCCCGATCTTAGGTCAATCCTTAAAAACACTCCTGCTCCTTTTAACTGATCGAATAAATTCTTAATTCGAGGTAATGGATACTTATTTTTCACTGTCACTGTAAGGCCCCTAACATGACCCTAATTGAAATTTCATGTTTTTAGTAGGATTTTTATTTGATTAAAATTTAAATTAAATGAGAATTTTGTATAAGTATAGGATAAGGGATAAAATATGTTTTTATTATTTTAATTGCATGAAAATAAAATTTAATAGTGTGGTTTAATATTAAGCGAGGGTATAATTGAAGTATAAAGCATTGATTACGGGTAAATTTGTAATTATGACATCTTAGGGGTCAATTGAGAATTTAAGAATAATGGAGAGGCCAATTTAAGGAAAGGGTTAAATGGTGGGGTTGATTTATGAAATAGACTATTTGGTGGGGACAATTTATAGCATGCAAAGAAGTGAGTGCCTATGGTGTGACATGCAAAACCTTAAAGGACCAAGAGGAATAATTACCATAGCACTATATATATGTTGGTTTTTAGTGGAATGAAAGAGAAGGTGAGTGAATGGGATGGCAACTAAGGAAAGAATTCATTTTCTTTCATCTCTTTCAATTTCATGTTCATCTCTCAATTTTCTTATAAATTTATGAAGACAATTGCATGCATGTGGATTGTTCAAGAAAATATTGATATGGATTAATAAGGTATGGTTTAATTTTGGTAATCTTCTTCTTCTTCATCCTTTATGCGAATTTTGGTTGGGATTAGCTGCTAGAAATGATGGATTAGAGAATGATTTATATTGTAGATAAAGAAAGAGAAGGTAGAAAAGATAAAGGAAAAGGTCTTGCTCAAGATTAATTTGCTAAAGGGAAGTTAGGCCAAGGTATGGGATTAGGGCTACCTTAATGCATGTGAATTTGGTTGTTGCATGTGAATATGGTTGCTGGAACTTGTTGTGATTAAATAGAGGGTTCAATGTATGAAATGTGTATGAAGGGATGAGATGAAAATTCTGAACTAGTAACTGAAAATTTAGTGTAAGTTGTAATAGAGACCCCTAATTGTAACAAATCAAATTTTTGTAGTTATATAAGACATTTTTCTACAAAATTGAAGGAGGAACCTACCTTCAATTCTACCTCTAGATATTTTTTATGATTTATTGAATTTAGGAGAACTCTTAAATTCAGATTCTGGACTAGGTTGGGGAAAAATTGAGATATCTGAATGTACAATGATTATAATGACATGAAATTAATTACTATTACAAATAGACTCATAAATACATATTTTATATGAAGGAAGTAATGCCTAATTTTATTTCTAAGTATGTCAAATAAATAAAATGAAATTCATTGAATTTGTTTGGACTGTTAAGGTACAAATGTTGGTATTTTGGGCATAAGTATTAGTAGAGAAGTCAAAATCTTATGCTATAAAATTCTAAGTAAACTAGATACCTAGGAGCACGTTTTTGATGAAGAAATGTTGGTCTAAATCCCTCTTAATTTTATGCTATGAATTTTTATAATTGACAGTAAATACTATTTTGGTTTTATGAACAGTCTATACTATTTCTCAAATATCTTGAGTTATAGGTAAGATATTAAGGTGAAATTTGATGCTCTGGAAACTAAAAAAATAGCGAAATAATATTGTAGAGATCATTTAGCCTAAAAATGACATGTTCAAATTCATTTGTGGCTCACAAAATGAGTCCAGAATGCTGCCCTATGCAAATTTTTAATGTACTTTATCTTATGGTTTTCAATTAATTGAACTAAATATGTGTTTATGTGGTTACAAAATGAATTGGATAGAGAAGGTAATATGACTATTATTACAAGATTATATGTATACATATACATTCACACGTGTACATGGGTAAGGACTTGTGATGAAAATATCTCACATATATTTGTGATGAAATTTGTGTACATGATTGTTTTATGCAATTAATCTTACATATTCATACTCTAATGATAGAGTGCATTATATTTGAACGTGCACTTATACTGTGAAATAAGAAATACGATATATGACTATGTTCATGTGTGATGCCTGAATGATAACATAATGAAGTATATTATTATGATGTTATATATTCCTATTAACTAGGGATTATGTATTTGTATACATGATCACATATATATACGATATGCTATATTATAAAGTATTAATGATGAGCACTTGAATAGGTATGATGCATTACTTGATTAACATATCATGATTATGCTAATATATGATATCTAATGATGGTAGGTAAAAAGTAATTGTATCATTAAATGAACTTACATATGCAGTTATGTCATCGTAACAATATAGCTATCATATGATTATACATGTGTAAAATGAACACCATAAGTGTAAGCATGATATATGAAAAGAAAGATTGAATAGAGTTTACCTGTAGTTATAGTTCAATTGTGGATAGATAGGCGCCTATAGGAATATTATAGCTGCCACAGTCGACCTTTTTAGGTCCACAGTATAGTTGATCCTACTGGATCTTGCACAACCCATTTGGGTTGTTTCTTGATCCCGTTTGGGTCCTTGACTGGTCTACAGTATAGTTGGCCCTAATTAGGTCCATAGTTTTGATATCTTCGGATATCCACCGTTTTGATATCTTCGGGTATCCATCGATCCCGTTATCCACCTTTAGAACTTAAGCAGGCTAAATAGTTGTGTTATTGCGTTACATTTAATTTTAGATAAATAAAGCATGATACATGAGATAATATATTTAACTGTATTTTCCATTGCATATGTGATAGTTGGATACTTTTGATACTGATCCTCCAACGTTATGCTTTAATTTCAAACATGTTAATATAAATATGAGATTTAATTGTTGATGATGATATTTTATTCTATCCTTTATTTATTTTAAATATGTCATTCTTGTTTTTATCAACTTTTGTATGTTATATGTTTTCGGCAATCGTTGTGAGTTGGTGTCTTTCAAAATTAGTATCCCCACTAAGCTTTATAGCTTAGCACGGGTTATTTAATTCGTGCAGGTACTGCTATGAAAGCTTTTGCTCAGGAACGATCTCTGCATCAGGACAGGCCAACACTTAGGTCATAGAAGTTGATGTAGGGTTCTTTTTTATTTTGGTGCAATTTCTTTTGCACGTTTAATATGTATATTGACCGGTGTCTAGCAAGTGTACTAGATCGACTAGTAATATAGGGAAATAAAATTATGACCCAAAATATCGAACCCAAGGGAAACTTGTGCTTGTATGTGCTATTTTAATTTCAAAACCAATTTTGTGCGTAAAGAGAGAAGAGAAATCCCAAAGTTGTGATGATTTGAAAACAATAATTTAAAACTAAATTAAACCAATTAAAAAACTAAAGTAAAGAAAAGATTTATTGAGAGCAAGTAAATTGAATGAGTTAAAAAAAATCAATGATAAAAAAAACTTTCACTAAAGGACTATCCACCTTAACCAATATTGCTATGACTTAATTAAAATAAAACATACAAGTGATTATGGAGAATTTAGTTTAATAAACCCAGATAACTTTATTCAAGATTATCATTCCAAGTATTAAACTCCCTTATTCAGAACAATTCAATACTTAGCATAAAATTCGAAATTAATCCCCTAGATGTCTATTAAAACCTTTCTCTAGATCTTTAATTTCCAACTATTCTTGATTACTCCTTTCTTAATCTCAATTCAATCAAATTAACACATAATCATAACTTATTCAGAATATAAACATGTATTAATTCAACTAAATTAACCTAAGAACATGCAAGTCATTAATCAACTTAAACCAATTAATTAACCGATGCTTAATCACGTTAATAATTAACTTAAGATTGAATGAAAACAAGACTAAGTTTAAGAAACAAGAAATAATCAAACTTGTATTAAATTGAAGAACAAAGTCATAACAATACAAGTTAAGGATTCAAGTATCCTTTAGCAAAAGTTAAAGAAACTACTCACAAGATATAGTTAAAACTAAAAACAAAAGTTGAATAAAAACAGTGAAAACAAAGAACGTAAAAACTAAGAAAGCAAAGTTTAATTCTAAGGCTTGATTCTAAGGATTGATCTCCAAGATTCCACACCCTCTTTTGTGTTTTAGCTTGCTATTTATAGGCTAAAGAAGATCTAAATTACTTCCTAAACTCTTAGAATTGAATTGGAAGTAATCTAACTGCTCAAAACAGGAAAGTCTGCCAAAACAAGAAACTCGACAAAACTTCGCAAATAAGAATTCTGGAATCACGTGGCCACGGGTTCATCAGTGCCTTTCCTACACGTGGGCACGGTTTCATTTTCTCCTCCTCCACACGTGGCCACGTGTGGTTCTTCACTAGGAATCCACGTGGTCACGTGGTTTTTGCATTTCTTCTCCCTTTCTCATCACATGGCCACGGCATCTTCAAAATCATTCCTACACGTGACCACATCTCAAACTCTTCTTTGCCTTCACGTGGTCATGTGTCAAGGCTCTGGACTGTACCTTCGTTTTCTCGACCAAATTTCTCATAATTGTACTTTTGGCCCTAAACTTTGCACTTTTTACACTTTAAACCCTTTTTTTTTATCAATTTGACCCTGAAAATCATACAAAACATAGAATTAACCCTAAAAACATAAATAGTAACAAAATAACTCTAATTTAACCTAAATACAACCAAAATAACTAAATAACATAACTAAAAACATATTAAAAACTATATATAATTCACACTTATCAAATACCCCACACTTAAACATTGCTTGCCCTCAAGCAAATTAGAACAAACCCTCCTTCAAAACTTTTAAACTTGTATCAAGATATGCAATTTCATAACCAAACTTAGCATTTTAACACAAGCACTTAATATAACCTCTAAATAAATCAATCTTCAAACAGGACAATATGAGATAGTTTCCTTGTGTGTCTGCAAGACCAAATCATTTTAAGTATTTTCCAAATCCAAAACACCAATGCAAATTCATAATCAAGTTTAGAATGAATGTACACATAAGTATACACATGGTTTCGTGCTTGAAACTCTAGAAACACCATAAGCCTCTCCTTTAGCACCGGAACCCGAAGGTCATCTTCGCTAAACAACTCAAAAACAAACTTAAAATCACATAGGTCTTACAAAGGTTGTAATGGGGCTAAGGGTATGGGTTATCAAAGAATGGATAAAAGATCAACAATAAGATTAGCCACTCTAAGATAAAATAAACTAACTTTTCATCCCATTAACTTAAACAAAAACTTAGCCAAACTTTCTCAACTTTTCACAATTCAAAGCTCTTATAAGAGAGAAATAATAATTAAAACTCTCTTTCATTCACAATTTATACCCTTTTTCCAAGAAGTCATATTTATTTTTCCTTGTAACTATCCCACACTTAAGATTTTTGCCATATTTGCTAGCTTTATTTTTTTCCTTTTTCTTTCTTTTTTTTTTCTTTTCTAGCTTTGATGTTGGCAATACAATAATATAACATGGGTAATAACAAGGTAACAATTCACTATTTCTTTGACTTCAACACATCTTATCACACCCATCAACATACCCAATTTTTATTAATTCATCCTATCCTAGGGTGGCCAATTCTAGAAGGGAAGTTAAAAGCTTTTTAGGTTATATGGCAACATAAATGAGTGTAACAAGAAACATAAATATGGCACGCATTAAGCATACCTCATTAAGCTCAAAATGGCTAACAAAAGATAAATATGCATATAGGGTAGGAAAATAAGTTAAGATATGGCTCAACAAGAAAAAAATTGCCTAGATCACTTTTCAAATTGTTTTGAGTTGCTCTTATGCTTTGAAGGGTGATGAGGAAGGTTCTAGTGTTCTAAAATTTATCACTTAACTATGTCAATGCATTGTTTTTCTCTAAATTTAAAAACTAGTCTTAAGTGCTCAAAAAGATGGAAACTAACAAATATTTATCAAGCTGAAAATTAACCAATCTAAAGATTTATTAAACAACATAAATGTTCTCTTGCTAAGCAAAGGTTTAAAACATGCATATTCCATATCCAAGTTCAAATTATTCCAAGTCTTGAAGATAACTAGGGCAAACTAAGTTCTGATGCAAACTAAGTGAAAAAGTGAAATATATACATTTTAACAAGTTTTACAACCTTAAGAAACCAAACAAAACATAAACAAAAACAAACTAATGGAAAATAAAACACAAAAACACAATATAAAAACTTGATTCATGAAAAAGAAAAGAAAGAGAGAAGACAAACTCCCTGAAAGAGGCTACCCCCTCCTCAAGATTTTGCTGTCCGCAGCAACCAAAGAGCTATTCCAGTGGAGGTGGTGTGTGTGATCTAGAAAAAACCTAAAAATGAGGATGCAAATGTGGAGACCAAGGTGATGAATGATGGAAGAGAGAAGAAATTGAAAGAGGAAGCTAATGGAGATGATGAGTGTTGGTAGGTGGTGAAAATCCGTGGGCACGGGTGAAAATTGGTTTTGGTGAGGCGTGGGCACGGGAAAGAACAAAAGAAATGAGAATGAAGCAAAAATAAAATCGTGAAGTGTGTATATAAGCAGCAAGATGAGGCGTGGCCACGTGCGGTTCATGAGAAGAACCATGCGTGGTCATGTGCGAGTTTCTCTTTGAGTGGGGCGTGGCCACGTGTTATCTTATACAAAGAATCCACGTGGTCACGTGAATGAAAACAATGGATCCAGAGCTTTTAGGCGTGGCCACGTGATTTCTTGTATAAGAACACACGTGGTCACGTGTTACAAATGATTTTCTTTCCTATTCCAACCCGTGGCCACGTGAGGTTCAATGAAAAACTTCACGTGGTCACATGTAGGTATATTTCCTGCCTTTCTTCGTTTTTGAAACACAAATACACGAAACTTTTTCTCAAATGTAACTTCTTTCTATTTTAAGCTCTGAAAACATGAAATTTCCCATCAAAAACATGTCCTCTTTAAAAACCTTGATTTACTCAATTATTTTCATGAATCAAAACACACAAACACACCAAAAATGTAAAATTACGAAAACTTAACCAGAATTCAACTATAAAATGAAAAGAGAGAAGGAATAGAAGTTCTGAATTTTTAAAGTCTCCAGCTAGACTTTTTCAAACCGTTTTTCAAGTATCTTGAAGAACTATGGTTGCTTTAGCAACCTCTTATTGTCCGATTTGGTATGGTTTGCCCCATTTTGATTTCATCTCTTGGTTAGTCTTTACTTTATAAAATGCTCCATTGTCATATAACCATTGTTGAATTGCATCAAGCTCATTGAAACTTCGTTGAGGTTGTATTCCCAGCTTATAATTATCCTCCATGGGTGTATGATAATAGCTGGGACTAACCCTTTTCAAATCGGATATTTCCCAATCAATTTTTCCTTTATTCTTCTTGAGAATTTCAATGAGCATTTCTCCATCCAACCCTGTCAATGAAAATGAATTAATTATTGGCTTAGCATTATCATTCAAAAATAAATATTTCAAATGAGATGAAATTGCTTTAAGTTCAGAATCTCCCTTAGAAGGGGACGGTTCATCCTCCATTTCATCATATTTACTATGCTCTTGTTCTAAATTCTGTATCAACTTTAGCTCCTTTGCTTCCAACTCTTCCAATTCCTTGGGATGCATTAAACAACTTTGAAGTTCATTATTAAAAATGATTTCCTCTTGTTTTTCATTAACACATTCTTGAATTTCATCAACAAAACAAATGGATTCTTCAAAATCATACGAGGGGTATTTTAAAATTTTATTAACATTAAAAACCATTTTTTTCTCGTTAAATCTTAAAGTAACAGTTTGTCCATGAACATCAATTAAAGCTCTTGCGGTGTTCAAGAATGGTCTCCCCACGATTCATGGCACCTTCCTATCTTCTTCCACGTCCATCACCACAAAATCCACCAAAAATATAAAATTTCCTACTTTAACCAACAAATCCTCAATGATTCCTTTTGGCCTTTTCACCGATCTATCCGCCAATTGAAGCGTCATTCGGGTTTCCTTTAAATCACCTAGATTCAATTTCCTGCAAATTAAATAAGGCATCAAATTAATACTTGCACCTAAATCACATAAAGCATTTCCAACAAAATTTCCTCCTAATTCACAAGATAATGTAAAACTACCTGGATCTTCTAATTTTTCAGGAATTTTATTGGTTAATATAGCACTACAATTACCGGATAATTGAACCGTTCCTATGCCTTCTAGCTTTTTCTTATTCGTGCACAATTCTTTCATAAATTTAGCATATTTAGGCATGTGTAATAAAGCTTCAGCAAATGGTAAATTTATATGCAGCTTCTTAAATATGTCTAAAAATCGACTCAATTGCTCATTTTGTTTTTCTTTTCTAGTTAGAACAGGAAAAGGTAATGCAGACTCATCAAGAACAGTAGAAACAAGCTTTTCTTTACCTTTACCCTTCTCAACCGTAGGACACTTGTTCATTATTTTCAGAATTAGAAACACTTACCTCCGTTGTCGGTTCCACCTTTTTGGAAGAATTCTTACCAAGTTCAGTCTTCTCTAACTCTTTCCCACTTCTTAAGGTGATTGCTTTGGCTTCCTCCTTCGGATTTTGGTCGACATTGGATGGAAATGTCCCTTGAGCACGGTTTGATAAAGAACTAGCAAGTTGCCCCATTTGGTTTTCTAAGTTCCTAATGGATGCCTCTTGGTTTCTCATCCAAATATCTTGTGATTTTCATCTAGCATCTTGACTAGCAAAAATTGAGTTTTGGGATGCCATGAAATTTGCAATCATTTCCTCAATATTAGATTTCTTTTCTTGAGGTGGGGGAGGTTGAGCTTTTTGAAAACCAGGTGGTTGGTGGTATGCTTGTGATGGGTATTGGTTTTGGTAATGTGGTGGAGCTTGATTTTGGTATGGAAGTTGATTACTGAAAGTTTGATTGTGGTTGAATTGGGGTCTAGGATTGGGGTTAGAAGAAGAACCTTGATTACCTTCCCTCCATGAAAAATTTGGATGGCTTCTTCATCCCGCATTGTAAGTGGTGCTATATGGATTCAAGGCATTCATTTCTTCCACCATATTTTCAGCATTCTTCATTCCCAAAGGTCCTGGAATTCATGCATAAGATTCAACTTCATTAGACAATATAGAGACATTTTTAGCTTTAAGCTCATTTATTTATTTTAAATGTCTTTTTTCCATTAATTCTAATTGAGCTTTCAACATAGCTATTTCATCAACATTATGAACTCCCTGTTTCTTTTGAGTTGCTCTAGAGCTTGCCCATTGAGCATCATTAGTGGCCATCTCATCAAGGAGTAAGAATGCATCCTCGGGAATTTGATTCATAAAACTCCCATTCGAAGCTGCATCTAACAAGGATCTTGTTGATGGATGAGCACCTGCATAAAAAATGTTCATCAGTTGAAAAATAGGAACTTCATGATGAGGGCAACTTTTTAAAAGTCTCCTAAATCTTTCCCATGCCTCATGGAATGGCTCCTCATAATATTGTTGAAAATCACTAATTTGTTTTCTAATGAGGGCAGTCTTAGTGGGTGGAAAAAACTTGCAAAGAAATTTTTCTTGCATTTGTTGCCAAGAATGGATGGATTGATTTGGTAGCATTTGTAGCCAATCCCTAGCTTTTCCTATTAGGGTGAATGGGAAGAGTTTCAACCTAATTGCATCAGTCGATACATTAGGAATTTGCACAGTGTCACTCACTTCTAAGACCATATCCAAATGTTGTGCAGGATCCTCTATATCCGAACCCGAAAATTGGTTTCTTTGCACCATAGTGATGGTAGTAGGTTTAATCTCAAAGGGTTGGTGGTGAGGGATCCTAATAGTTCTATGTTCTTCATTCCACCTAGGGATCGCATAATCCCTTATGGTTCTAGGTCGATACCCATTTTCGGGAGCTTGGTGGGGTATGTGTTGCTCTTCGATCCTAGGTGGTGGATTATCCATAGGTTGTTCAATTTCTGGGTCGTTCATATTGCCTCTTCTATTCCTATGGAATGTACTCTCAATTTCAAGGTTTAATGGTAAGATGGGGTTGTCTCTCACCATAAACCACTAGTCAACCAAAAAGAAAATAAGAAAAGAGATGAAGAAGAGAAGAAAACACATAAAAATCACTTTAAAATCAAAGTAAACAAACAAACGCAAATGTATCCCCGGCAACGGTGCCAAAAACTTGACCGGTGTCTAGTAAGTGTACTAGATCGGCTAGTAATATAGGGAAATAAAATTATGACCCAAAATATCGAACCCAAGGAAAACTTGTGCTTGTATGTGCTATTTCAATTTCAAAACCAATTTTGTGAGTAAAGAGAGAAGAGAAATCCCAAAGTTGTGATGATTTGAAAACAATAATTTAAAACTAAATTAAAACAATTAAAAAACTAAAGTAAAGAAAAGATTTATTGAGATCAAGTAAATTGAATGAGTTAAAAAAATCAATGATAAAAACAACTTTCACTAAAGGACTATCCACCTTAACCAATATTGCTATGACTTAATTAAAATAAAACATACAAGTGATTATGGAGAATTCAGTTTAATAAACCCAGATAACTTTATTCAAGATTATCATTCCAAGTATTAAACTCCCTTATTCAGAACAATTCAATACTTAGCATAAAATTCGAAATTAATCCCCTAGATGTCTATTAAAACCTTTCTCAAGAGCTTTAATTTCCAACTATTCTTGATTACTCCTTTCTTAATCTCAATTCAATCAAATTAACACATAATCATAACTTATTCAGAATATAAACATGTATTAATTCAACTAAATTAACCTAAGAACATGCAAGTCATTAATCAACTAAAACCAATTAATTAACCGATGCTTAATCATGTTAATAATTAACTTAAGATTGAATGAAAACAAGACTAAGTTTAAGAACCAAGAAATAATTAAACTTGTATTAAATTGAAGAACAAAGTCATAACAATACAAGTCAGGGATTCAAGTATCCTTTAGCAAAAGTTAAAGAAACTACTCACAAGACATAGTTAAAACTAAAAACAAAAGTTGAATAAAAACAGTGAAAACAAAGAACGTAAAAACTAAGAAAGCAAAGTTTAATTCTAAGGCTTGATTCTAAGGATTGATCTCCAAGATTCCACACCATCTTCTGTGTTTTAGCTTGCTATTTATAGGCTAAAGAAGATCTAAATTACTTCCTAAACTCTTAGAATTAAATTGGAAGTAATCTAGCTGCTCAAAACAGGAAAGTCTGCCAAAATAAGAAACTCGACAAAACTTCGCAAATAAGAATTCTGGAATCACGTGGCCACGGGTTCATTAGTGCCTTTCCTACACATGGGCACGGTTTCATTTTCTTCTCCTCCACATGTGGCCACGTGTGGTCCTTCACTAGGAATCCACGTGGTCACGTGGTCTTTGCATTTCTTCTCCCTTTCTCATCACATGGCCACGGCATCTTCAAAATCATTCCTACATGTGACCACGTCTCAAACTCTTCCTTGCCTTCACGTGGTCACGTGTCAAGGCTCTGGATTGTACCTTCGTTTTCTCTACCAAATTTCTCATAATTGCACTTTTGGCCCTGAACTTTGCACTTTTTACACTTTAAACCCTTTTTTATCAATTTGACCCTGAAAATCATACAAAACACAGAATTAACCCTAAAAACATAAATATTAACAAAATAACTCTAATTTAACCTAAATACAACCAAAATAACTAAATAACATAACTAAAAACATATTAAAAACTATATATAATTCACACTTATCATATATATATATATATATATGTAATATAAAGTAAGTGATGTAATAAGTTCAGTGAAAGAATGCTAAAGCATGCATGCATATAGTAGCTAGAATGCTTAGTCATAAATATGCTAGATTAACGGATAAATGTTATGCATGATAAGATATGAAGTTAAGACAATTATGACTAACATGAAAATGATGAGTATGTTATAGAATAAGCCATTATGCATACATAATTAAGGGACTGAAGTTACGAGAAATATCTAATTGATGCGTATGATACCTATATAAATAGGCTATTTGATATAATAAATGTATACAACTTTGGGTTAATAACCTACTATTATGTGATTGAAAGATATAACATGATACATGATAAAGGCATTAGATTAGGGTGTTTCAATTTGGTATCAGAGCATGGTTTAGTCTTTTCAGGGCAATGTGAATATAAGATCTTTTATTATGAGATAGTGTTGTGTTGGCCTAATGCAGAAGTTCCTGTTTTCTTATATATTCAAGATAGAGAATTCCTCTAGGGATACAATCGAAGAATCGGCTGAAAGTAATTTGTCGGTTAGATCAAATCCTCCTAATCCAGTGACTTCATCATCACACTGAAATGAAATTCCTACCACAGTTGCTGGAGAGGCCTTGTTAAAAATTTCTCAGAATATGGCTCAGATTCTGCAAAGAATGACTATGCCCAAAGCTCCAATATCTGAAATTAGAAATCATGGGGCACAATAATTTATGGGTACTAATTTAGAACAATCTGAAGAAGCTGAGTTCTGGTTAGAAAGGCTGGAGAGGATATTTGATGAAATAAATTGCCCTACAAATCACAAGGTATCTTATGCTGTGTCCTTACTTCAAGGCATGGCTTATGATTGGTGGAAGTTGATTTTGAGGCAACCTCAGTTACCTGATCCACTTACCTGGGAATTCTTTGATGGGGAGTTCAGAAAGAAATATGTTACTGAGGCTTACAAGGAGGAGAAGTTGAAGCAGTTCCTGAGTCTGAGACAAAAAGCTTTATCTATGGCTGAATATGAAAAAGAATTTAGCTAGCTATGCAAGTATGTTCCCAAGAAAATGTTGACAGGAGTATTTAAATGCAGACATTTTGAAGATGGGCTGAATGATCAAATAAAAAAAAATTGTTCAGATTTACATCTCTAAATGTGGTAGATTTTAATCAACTGGTTACAACTACCATGAAAATTGAAAAGTATGAGATAGCTAAAAGAGAGAAGGAGCACAAAAGAAGTGGTTCTAGGGGAGGATCATCTACTGGAAAAAGATTTAGAGGAACTCAAGGAGGTCAGCCTGCAGAATCTATTTTTAGTTCTTTTAATAAAGGAAAGAAACAAGAGTCCTTTGCCAAGTCTAAATTTGTGAAGGAAGCTTCAGGAAGACAGAGTAGGGGTCAATCACCTGAGTGTTCACACTATTCCTGACACTATTGGGGTAATTGTAGGAATCTGGTTGGAGAATGCTTTAGATGTGGCAGTACATATCATTTTATGGTGAATTTTCCTTTGAAATTGGATCAAGGTTTTAAGCAACAGAATAGCAGGGGTGCTTCTAATGCACCCCCATCTGGAAGAGGTAGAGGCAGAGGAAGGTTTGGATCAACTCATCATGGATCTTAGTCCCAGAATATGTCAGAAATAGTTGATAGACCTTCTACTTAAATGGTTGCTAGACGGGCTTATGCAATGAAGGCTTGGGAGGAACAAAATGCTCCAGAAGTTATAGCTGGTACTTTTTCTCTTTATAATTGTAACATACATGCACTCATTGATCCTGGCTCTACTCACTCATATGTTTGTATTGGGGTTTCGGGTAGAGATAGGTTTAAAATACAACAGTTAGATTTTGATGTATGTGTAACTAGTCTATTGGGACATAGTATAATTGTTAATAAGGTGTGTAAAGACTGTCCTATAGTAGTTTAAGGGAGAGAGTTTCCAGCAGATTTGATTGTGTTGCCTTTTTATGAGTTTGATGTAATTCTAGGAATGGATTGGTTATCCAAGCATCATGCAGTGGTAAATTGTGAAATAAAAACAGTAACTTTTAAGGATGATGAGGGAAAGGAAGTGGTAGTAGAAGCCAATTGTTCTAAGCTATCAACTAATGTTATATCAGCAATGCAAGCTAGGCGTTTCCTTAGAAAAGGATGTGAAGCATTTTTAGCTTTAGTCATTGACTCAAAAAGTGATACAGTGAAGCTTGAGAATATACCGATTGTGAAAGAATTTCCAGAAGTTTTTCCTGAGGAGTTACCTAGTCTTCCTCCAGAAAGAGATGTTGAGTTGTCTATTAATCTATTACATGGTACAGCCCCGATTTCCAAGGCACCATACAGAATGGCTCCATCTGAATTAAAAGAGTTAAAGGTTCAATTACAGGAATTGTTAGACAAAGGCTTCATCAGACCCAGTGTGTCACCTTGGGGTGCTCCGATTTTATTTGTTAAGAAGAAGGACGGGTCTATGAGAATGTGTATCGATTATAGATAGTTGAACAAAGTGATAGTGAAGAACAAATATCCTTTGCCTCGAATAGAGGATTTATTTGATCAGTTAAATGGTGCTGGTGTGTTTTCAAAGATAGATTTACGATCAGGATATTATCAACTTAGAGTTAAAGATGGGGATGTTCCTAAGACTGCATTTAGAACTCGTTATGGGCATTATAAATTCCTAGTGATGCCATTTGGGTTGACTAATGCACCTGCTGCATTCATGGACCTCACGAATAGGGTATTCAGACCCTACTTGGATCGATTTGTTGTAGTTTTATTGATGACATATTAGTTTACTCCAGAAATGAAGCTGAGCTTGCTGAACATCTAAGAATTGTATTGTAAACTTTGAAAGAAAATCAATTGTATGCCAAATTGAGTAAATGTGACTTCTGGCTTAAGGAAGTTTCCTTCCTAGGTCATGTTGTCTCTGCTGAGGGTGTTAGGGTTGATCCAAATAAAATTGAAGCTATTGTTAACTGGAGACCACCCAAGAATGTACATGAAATTAAAAGTTTTCTTGGGTTTGCAGGTTACTATCATCATTTTGTGAAGGGTTTTGTTGTCATTGCTTCACCCTCACTAAGCTGTTAAGAAAGAATATTAAGTTTGAATTGTCTAATCGATGTTAAATAAGCTTTGAAAGGTTGAAGAAGATGTTGATAGAAGCTCCAGTGTTGACTCAACCTATTTCAAGAAAAAAGTATGCAATGTACAGTGATGCTTCTAAGGTTGGTTTGGGTTGTGTATTAATGCAAGATGGTAAAGTTGTAGCTTATGCATCTAGGCAATTGAAAACACATGAACAGAACTACCTGACTCATGATCTAGAACTGGCAGCTGTGGTATTTGCTTTAAAGATTTGGCGACATTACTTGTATGGGGAAAAATGCAGGATTTATACATATCATAAAAGCCTCAAGTACTTGCTTACTCAGAAAGAACTTAATTTGAGGTAGAGAAGATGGTTGGAACTTTTCAAAGATTATGATTGTATAGTTGACTACCACCCAGGAAAAGCGAATGTGGTTATTGATGCCTTGAGTCGTAAGACAATGGTGCTATTGATGTTAAAACAGTGCAGATGGAAATTTGCTTCGGATGGTGCCTTACTAGCACAACTTAAAGTTAGGCCCATGGTTAGGCAGACGGTGATAGATGCTCAGAAGGGTGATGAAGAGTTACAATAGATTGTCAAAGCAGTTTGTGAAGGAGATCAATTAGATTTTCAGTGAAAGAAGATGGTGGTGTATACAATCATAGTCCTTAAATAGTTTGAGCCATCTCCGCTGTCTCAAGTTGAGCTCCTTTTGAGTAAGTAGATACTTAAGGCTTTTATGGTTCGTGTCTTTCGCCATATAGGTAGGGCCACCAAATCTTTAAGGCAAAAACTACTGCTATTAATTCCAAATCATGTGTTGGATAATTTTGTTCATGCAATTTAAGTTGACAAGATACATAAGCCACCACCTTACCTTCTTGCATTAAAATAAAACCCAACCCAACTTTAAAAGGTGTCACTATACATAGCATACTCCTTTCTAGATATCGGTTGTGTCAAGATCGGAGCTTTTGTTAGCATGTTCTTTATTTGATAAAAACTAGTCTCACATCGGGCAGTCCATTCAAATTTAACATTTTTCCTTAATAGCTTAGTAAGTGGAGATTCCATCACTGAAAACCCTTTTACAAAATGACGGTAGTAACCGGCCAATCCCAAGAAACTCCTTATCTTAGGTATACTCCGAGGCGATCTCCAATTGATAATAGCCTTAATTTTTGTTGGGTTAACTCTAATACCTTTTGAAGATACCACATGGCCAAGGAAGGAAATCTCTGTTAGCTAGAACTTTCACACTTGCTTAATTTTGCAAACAGTTATTCTCCCTTAAGGTCTGTAACACAATTCTCAAATGCTCAGCATGCTCTTCTTCATTCTTAGAATAGACCAGTATATCATCAATAAAAACCACAATGAACTTGTCCAAATATGGTCTAAACACCCTATTCATTAAATTCATAAATGCGACTGGTGCATTCGTTAACCCAAATGGCATTACTAGAAACTCATAATGTCCATATCTAGTTCTAAATGCCCTTTTTGAAACATCCACATCCCTAACTCAGAATTGGTAGTACCCCGATCTTAGGTCAATCCTTAAAAACACTCCTGCTCCTTTTAACTGATCGAATAAATTCTTAATTTGAGGTAATGGATACTTATTTTTCACTGTCACTGTAAGGCCCCTAACATGACCCTAATTGAAATTTCATGTTTTTAGTAGGATTTTTATTTGATTAAAATTTAAATTAAATGAGAATTTTGTATAAGTATAGGATAAGGGATAAAATATGTTTTTATTATTTTAATTGCATGAAAATAAAATTTAATAGTGTGGTTTAATATTAAGCGAGGGTATAATTAAAGTATAAAGCATTGATTACGGGTAAATTTGTAATTATGACATCTTAGGGGTCAATTGAGAATTTAAGAATAATGGAGAGGCCAATTTAAGGAAAGGGTTAAATGGTGGGGTTGATTTATGAAATAGACTATTTGGTGGGGACAATTTATAGCATGCAAAGAAGTGAGTGCCTATGGTGTGACATGCAAAACCTTAAAGGACCAAGAGGAATAATTACCATAGCACTATATATATGTTGGTTTTTAGTGGAATGAAGGAGAAGGTGAGTGAATGGGATGGAAACTAAGGAAAGAATTCATTTTCTTTCATCTCTTTCAATTTCATGTTCATCTCTCAATTTACCTATAAATTTATGAAGACAATTGCATGCATGTGGATTGTTCAAGAAAATATTGATATAGATTAATAAGGTATGGTTTAATTTTGGTAATCTTCATCATCTTCTTCTTCTTCATCCTTTATGTGGATTTCAGTTGGGATTAGCTGCATGAAATGATGGATTAGAGAATGATTTATATTGTAGATAAAGAAGGAAAAGGTAGAAAAGATAAAAGAAAAGGTCTTGCTAAAGATTAATTTGCTAAAGTGAAGTTAGGCTAAGGTATGGGATTAGGGCTATCTTAATGCATGTGAATTTGGTTTTTGCATGTAAATATGGTTGCTGGAACTTGTTGTGATTAAATTGAATTTGTAGTAATTAAAAGAGGGTTCAATGTATGAAATGTGCATGAAGGGATGAGATGAAAATTCTGACCTAGTGACTGAAAATTTAGTGTAAGTTGTAATAGAGACCTCTAATTGTAACAAATCAAATTTATATAGTTATATAAGACATTTTACTACAAAATTGAAGAAGGAACCTACCTTCAATTCTGCCTCTAGATATTTTTTATGATTTATTGAATTTAGGAGAACTTTTAAATTCGGATTCTGGACCAGGTTGGGGAACAATTGCGATATCTGAATGTACAATGATCAGAATGACATGAAATTAATTCCTATGCAAAATAGACTCATAAATACACGTTTAATATGAAGGAAGTAATGCCTAATTTTATTTCTAAGTATGTCAAATAATTAGCATGAAATTCGTTGAACTTGTTTGGACTGTTAAGGTACAGATGTTGGTATTTTGGGCATAAGTATTAGTAGAGAAGCCAAAATCTTATGCTGTAAATTTATAAGTAAACTAGATACCTAGGAGCACGTTTTTGATGAAGAAATGTTGGTCTAAATCCCTCTTAATTTTATGCTATGAATTTTTATAAGTGACAGTAAATACTGTTTCGATTTTATGAATAGTCTATACTATTTCTCAAATATCATGAGTTGTAGGTAATATATTAAGGTGAAATTTGATGATCTGGAAACTATACAAATAGGGAAAGAATATTGTAGAAGATCATTTAGCCTAAAAATGACATGTTCAAATTCATTTGTGGCTCACAAGATGAGTCCAGAATGCTGCCCTGTGCAGATTTTTAATGTACTTTATCTTATGGTTTTCAATTAATTGAACTAAATATGTGTTTATGTGGTTACAAAATGAATTGGATAGAGCAGGTAATAAGACTATTAATACAAGATTATATGTATACATATACATTCACACGTGTACATGGGTAAGGACTTGTGATGAAAATATCTCACATATATTTGTGATGAAATTTGTGTACATGATTGTCTTATGCAATTAATCTTACATATTCATACTCTAATGATAGAGTGCATTATATTTGAACGTGCACTTATACTGTGAAATAAGAAATACGATATATGACTATGTTCATGTGTGATGCCTGAATAACATAATGAAGTATATTATTATGATGTTATATATTCCTATTCACTAGGGATTATGTATTTGTATACATGATCACATATATATACGATATGCTATATTGTAAAGTATTAATGTTGAGCACTTGAATAGGTATGATGCATTACTTGATTAACATATCATGATTATGCTAATATGAGATATCTAATGATGGTAGATAAAAAGTAATTGTATCATTAAATGAACTTACATATGCAGTTATGCCATCGTAACAATATAGCTATCATATGATTATACATGTGCAAAATGAACACCATAAGTGTAAGCATGATATATGAAAGAAAGATTGCATAGAGTTTGCCTGCAGTTATAGTTCAATTGTGGATAGATAGGCGCCTATAGGGATATTGTTGCTGCCACAGTCGACCTTTTTAGGTCCACAGTATAGTTGATCCTGCTGGATCTTGCACGGCCCATTTGGGTTGTTTCTTGACCCCATTTGGGTCCTTGATCGGTCTACCGTACAGTTGGCCCTGATTGGGTCCATAGTTTTGATATCTTCGGATATCCACCGTTTTGATACCTTCGGGTATCCACCGATCCCATTATCCACCTTTAGAACTTAAGTAGGCTAAACAGTTGTGTTATTGCGTTATAGTTAATTTTAGATAAATAAAGCATGATACATGAGATAATATATTTAATTATATTTTCCATTGCATAAGTGATAGTTTTATATTTTTGATACTTATCCTCCTACGTTATGCTTTAATTTCAAGCATGTTAATATAAATATGAGATTTGATTATTGATGATGTTATTTTATTATGTCCTTTATTTATTTTAAATATGTCATTCTTGTTATTATCAACTTTTGTATGTTATATGTTTCCGGCAATCATTGTGAGTTGGTGTCTTTCAAAATTAGTATCCCCACTAAGCTTTATAGCTTAGCACGGGTTATTTAATCCGTGTAGGTACTGCTTTGAAAGCTTTTGCTCAGGAACGATCTCTGCATTAGGACATGCCAAAACCTAGGTCATAGAAGTTGATGTAGGGTTTTGTTTGATTTTGGTGCAATTTCTTTTGCACGTTTAATATGTATAAAAAGGGCTATCATATATATATATATATATATATATATATATATATATATATATATATATATATATATATATATATATATATATATATATATATATATATATATATATATATATATATAAAGTAAGTGATGTAATAAGTTCAGTGAAAGAATGCTAAAGCATGCATGTATATAGTAGCTAGAATGCTTAGTCATAAATATGCTAGATTAATGGATAAATGTTATGCATGATAAGATATGAAGTTAAGACAATTATGACTAACATGAAAATGATGAGTATGTTATTGAATAAGCCATTATGCATACATAATTAAGAGACAGAAGTTATGGGAAATATCTAATTGATGCGTAGGATACCTATATAAATAGGCTATTTGATATAATAAATGTATACAACTTTGGGTTAATAACCTACTATTATGTGATTGAAAGATATAACATGATACATGATAAAGGCATTAGATTAGGGTGTTTCTGTCACTTTATTTAACTACCGATAGTCAATGCACATCCTCATAGAACCATCCTTTTTCTTAACAAATAGGACCGGGGAACCCCATAGAGATACACTAGGCCTGATAAAATCCTTGTCAAGCAGTTCTTGCAACTGAATCTTTAACTTTTTCAATTCCTTTGGAGTCATCATGTAGGGGGCTCTTGAACTAGGTGATGTGCCAGGCAAAACCTCAATAGATAATTCCACCTCTCTATTAGGGGGAAGATAAGGTAAGTCTTCAGGAAACACATTGAAAATTTGCTCACTACCGGTATGTCTTGGAGCTTAACTGTGTCCCTCTTCAAATCAAGAACTAAAGCAAAAAATGCTTCACACCCATTTCTCAAAAATCGTCTAGCTTGAATTGCAGATATTACATTGGTCAAAGGTTGTGTCAGAATACCTATAATTATCACCTCATTATCATCTTTGTCACTAAGAGTTATGATTTAGCCCCCTAATTCACTAATGTACGATGCTTAGACAACCACTCCGTGCCCAAGATAACATCAAATTCTCGAAAAGGCAACTTGATAAGATCAGCTAAAAATTCTCTTCCTTGTATCAAGATGGGATAGCCACGGAATATTTTATTCACATGCACAGTGTGCCCTAGTGGGCTAGTTACACATATATCATATTCCAGTTGATGCACCTCAGACACACCTCCACTCATACTCTTAAGGAAAATATATGAATGAGTGGATCCAGGATCAACAAGTGCATGAATATTAGAATCATAGAGTGAGAAAATACCAGCTATAACTTCAAGAGCATCTTGATCCTCTCGCGCCCTCATGGCATAAGCCCGTCCCGAGATAGCTGGTATAGACGATCTATCGACTGACTCAGATACATTATGAGAATAAGATCCATGGCGACCAAAACCACCTCACCCCCTGTCTCTGCTTTCGATTCTTATAGTCGAGAATATATTTGAAGCTCCTCTGCTACCTTGCTGTGTAGAGTCTTGTGCTCGCTTGGAGGGGAAATTAGCTATATAGTGGTCAATAACACCACAATTATAACACGCTCTTGATTCTTTCCTGCATAGAGACCAATGTTACTTGAAACAATGAGGGTGCTCATGTGGCTGACCCCCTTTTTGCTCTGATGGGGTATACTGACTTGGCTTGGATGCTGCAGTAGATCCTTGCCCCTTCTTCTTGCTGGAAAGGTGATACATTCCTCCTACTTATTGGACATTTTGTGCTCCTTTAAACCTTTTCTCAATAGACCATCCACCCCTAGCCTCATTTCCTTTCTGCTCTCTCTCTTTCTTAGCCGACTCATGCTTTTCCACCTTTATAGTAGCCATCACTAGCTGATGAAAGTTCACATTCTAAAGAGATGTAGCCCCTATCAGTTTTCTATGATCTGGTGATTCAGCCCATCCTTAAATTGTCTACTCTTGAAAGCATTAGTTAACATCTCTTTGGGAACATATTTGCACAACCGACTGAATTCCTTTTCAAACTTTGCTACAGACATAACCCTCTGTTTTAATGTCAGAAACTATCTTAGCTTCTTCTTTTTATAGGCCTCGGTAACATATCTCTTTTTGAATTCAGTTTCAAAGAATCCCCAAGTAAGAAGATCTAGTAGTTGATGTTGTCTGAGTACTAACTTCCACCAATCATACGTTGGTCCTTGACGTAAGGATATAACACATGATACCTTATAATGAGTAGGACATTGAATATCATCTAGAATCTTTTCTAGCTTTTCTAGCCAGAATTCAGATTCCTCTGTTTGCTCTAAGGTTGTACCCAAAAATTTTTTCCCACCATACTTTCTGACCTTAGAAATTAGGGCCTTAAGTTCCCTCATCCTTTGTAGAATTTGTGCCATATCCTGAGAAATTTAAAAAAATTCCTCTCTAGGAATAGTAGCAGATGTCTCATTGTGATTTGTCAATAAAGATCTCATATTAGAGGAACCAGTTGCAGCTGGTAAATTACTTTCTACCGATTCCTTGATAGCATCTCCAAAATCATCAATCTTCAATTTATATGAAAATAAAGACTTATTGCATTAGGCCAACAAGACACAATACCATCCCGAGATTTCTAGACCTTTATTTCCCAGAAAAGGCTAAGCCTAGGCTCTGATACCACTAATTGTCACACTTTAATCTGACTTTTATCCAAAATATCTATCATGCCTTTAGCAATTATAAATCACACAAATCATTCAACAACATAATCATCATGTGTGTGTGTGTGTATATCTCTGGTGCATGCATATCCTTTCACTTTAACCTGGAATGTCAAGCACAATAGTCATAATATGGCAATCACACATTAGCCACCATAACCTGGAAGGACATGCAAGCAAAGGTAAATTTAAGTAAATTTTTAAAATAAATCATCTTTCATTATTCATCTTAAACTTCCACTAAAGAACCAAAAAACCCAGATAACATCACCTTAATTTCTATAGATCCATCTACAGTCAACAAAAAAAAAAACAATGGTACTTCCATATCTGAACACTATGACTTCCTCACTCCTTCAAGATCCCTTTGCCCGTATCCTTGCTTGTCTTTGCTATAACAAACCACATAAAGATACTAAACTTTCCTTATTGATTACATAAAATATTTGATTAATAAAAAGATAGAAGGAAGAAATTCATCTCCAGACTCAATGAAAATGAAAATGAAAAAGCGGAAAAGAGAGAGATGGTCTTCCCTTGAATAGATAGTGATATTATCACTGGAATCACATGAGGGAGACCACCAAATTATCCTTTTAACCCCATTTTCCATTTCTTTCTCCTAAAATAACCCCTTCAACTTTTAATTTATGATTTGACCCTAATAAATTTTAAACTCTAAATCTCACCCCAACATCTCTTTTATCATTCAAATAACCCTTCTTTTATAAATTTCACTAAAATTACCATATTGCCCTTCAAGAAGCTTTACTCCAAAGTGGCTATAACATTAAAAAAATTAATTGCACACATAGCATCAAATGATTAAACATAGTCCCTGCTTGGGTCAAGATTAGGCCCTCACAAGATTAGTATTGTAGATTCATATGTTTTCTTTAATTGTGAAGGTTGAATGAATTGATGATATTTTGAAAGAGTTTGTCCATAAAGTTTTGTTTCCCCACTAAGCTTTATAGCTTAGCACGGGTTTATTTATCAATATAGGTCTTTGGTTAAGCTCCACTTTAGATTGATAGCTATAGTGGCTCGACCCATATATGAAGAGAAGATCTGGTCGATTGCAATTGTCCTTCAGATTTTCGTAATGTATTGAAGGCCAGTTATGTTATGTCTCCTTATTTTAGAGTTTGATTTGGTTATATTATGTCATACATTAAAGCCTATGTTATTATTATTATTATTATTTTTGCCTGATCTTTACTAGTTTTTGTGTTGGTATTGATGATTCTACATGTCTTGTGGATTAGGGTGTTACAAGTTCAGAGCTAAGTGCAAGAAATTAATGAACAAGCTCAGATATAGAAGATGAATAGTTGAATGAAATTGGGAGAGTTACTGATGAGACTAAGAGGTTACCATTCTTAAGATAAAGGTTAGTTTTGTTTGTTGCTGAGATCTTAATGATGAGGAATGAGTTGGATAGGAGGTTGGATAAACATCTCCAAGAATTTAAGGAGAGGATGCTGGCTATAGTTGATGGATTGGTAGCCACTGTGACACCAAATGCTAAAGCTTAGCCTATAACACTCTTTCATGAGATAGTAGAGCCTTCCTATATCAGGGATACCACCGCAGTGGATGTTATTATACCTTGAGATTTGCCAATGAAGGAAAGGAGATTTGACCCTAAAAATGACTACATCAAAGAGGAAGATGAAGATTATATGCCTTCTATGATGAATATGAGAAGTAGAGGTCCTAGTGCTGAGGATCCAACCTTCAAAAAGATGGAAGAGAAGGTTAAGACTATATCTAGGCTGCTATCTGCTGGTAGAGGAATAAATCCTGAGGATAGGGACTTAGATGGATATGAGCTATTAGCCTAGAGGTTCAAGATGCTTGACTTGCCAAGGTTCGATGGTACCTCAAATCCTTCGATGTATGTTAAACAATATACACTAATAATGAAAGGGACCACCTTGACTAGAAAATATAAGGTGAATTATTTTTGTTTGAGTTTGATAGGGCCCACAATTGATTGGTTCAATGAGTTAGATAAGTGCACCAAAAAAGATTAGGACTTATTGACTAAGAAATTCCTTAAGCAGTACGACTACAACACTAGAATAGAGATTACTTTAAAAGGCCTCGAGCTACTTTAGTAGAAACATGATGAATCCTTTCATGAGTACCTCACTAAGTGGAGGAATTGTGTAATAGAAATAAAGATAAAGCCTAACACTATTGACCAAATTTACCGGTGTCTAGCAAGTATATTAGATCGGCTAGTAATATAGTGAAATATAAATTAAGACTCCAAAATATCGTACCCAAAGGAACATGGATTGCTAAGAATAATATCTATGTATGAATTAAATCAACCTGAGATTGTTTCCCAAATGTTTTTGATTTAAAAGCAAAAATTAAACAAAATAAACAATGAAACAAAACAAAAGCTAAAATTAAATTAACATGAATTAAAAAAATACAATAATTGAAATTCTCTTGCTAAAGGAACTATCCACCTTAATTTTCATTGTAATGACTTAAATTCAATATAAACACCAGTATTTATGGAAAAACTAGTAATAAAGCAAGATATCTTTATTCAAGTATATCATTCTTAGTATTAAACTCATAGACAAATCTAATACTTAGCATAAAAATCTAGTTTTAACTTCCTAAATATTCATTGAAGCCTTTCTCAAGTAATTCAACTCTAATTTATTCTTAGTTCTTTCTCTCTTAGTATTAATCAATAAAATTCACACATAATTATCTCATATTTCAGATAATAATTATGCATAAACATTAAAGAACCAATCTAAGAACATGCAAATCATTAACTATGTCAAAACAAATTTTTAGTTATTTATTCAATAAACTAATAATCAATCTCAACACAATCAAAGATAAGAATATGCTTAAAACCAAGAAATAATCAACCGATATTGAAATTCAGCTCAAAATAAAGTCATAACAATGAAAATATAAGTTTTCAAGATTCCATTAGTAAAAGAAGAAAAACTATTTACTAAACATATTTAAAAACTAAAACAAAGTTGAAAAACTTAAACAAAATTGAAAGGAAAAATAAAAATAGAAAAACTAGAAAAACAAAGTAAAACTAAAACTAAATAATTCTTCTCATTGATCTCTAATTGATTCCTCCTAATTGATTCCTTCTTTGGTGTTTAAGTCTTCTATTTATAGGCAAAAATATGTTGTAAAAGCTTTCCAAACTTTCCAAATTGGAGTAGAAAAAGAATCCTTCTTGAATTAGAAAAATCAAAAATCCTTCGCTTTATGGGAGACAAAACACATGGCCATGTGTCTCCCTTTGTTAATTTTCACTTGGTCATGTGTTCTCCTTTGAAGAAAATCACTTGGCCATGTGTTCGTTTGCTTCTTTCTTCATGTGGCCACTCATCTCTTGCTTCTTTCTCACACATGGCCATGCATTCTCCTTTATTCATTTTCACGTGGCCACGCATAACTCTTATGGAATTTACTCTTGCATCAAATTTTCAAATTCATAGTTTTGGCCCATAATTTTCTTGCCTTTTTGCAATTAAGTCCTTTTCCTTGCAAATTAACCCTGAAAAACACCAAAATTTTCAATTAACCCTAAAAATATAAAATTAACCAATTAAACTCAAATTCAACCTAATTAACACAAAGTTAACTTAATTAAACACCTAAAAACATACTAAAAATACCATATAAATCACCATTATCACAAAAAAAGCTCCTTATCCGGAATGCAAGCCCATACCTAAGAGATGGTTTGAAAATGTAAGGCCTGAAAGACTAATAGTCATTAAAGGATATAGCCATAAAAGCTGAAGGAGAGTACTTAGCTAGAAGGACGAACAATAAGGGTGTCAGGAGAAACTTTGATAATAATAAGGCAGTCAAAAATAGTAGCGGGTTGAACAGAACTAGAAATACTGTATAAGTGTCTGCAATAAAGGATAGTTAGAGGCATTATTCCAACCTGGGTAAGTCATTATCTTGGGTGCTAGACCGTTTGAGTAAGGAAGGAAAAATTTAACCACTGCCATCAAGGCCTATAAAGAGCCAAGGGTTGCCCCATCACAAAGAAGATCAGTATTGTACGTACCATTAGCATACTGGGCACTTGACTAACTACTTTTGCACCTTGAGAAATAAAATTTAGGATTTGATTGATAGCAAATAGATTTCAAACCTTGAGAAGAGAGATAAGAAGAATAAAATAAGTTATAATATCGTGCCCCCTTTAGTATTTATGATCAGGTCTAGTTTGCCTAAATGGTATGTCATGAAAGACCTATATATGAATGAGTATGTGTTAATTGCTCGCTTCACCCTTAAAGTTACAAAGCCAAATGAGAAAAATTGGCCAATTTCAATGATTGATTGCTGGGATACCCCTATAGAGAGTAAAGATAAAGAGATTTTGGTGCCCATTGACATTTGAAGTTTAGCCAGTGAAAATGGAAGTGAAGGAAGAAAAAGAGGTAAATAAGGTCACTAGGAGTGGAAAGGTGGCCCCGGAGATTAAGAAGTAGTTGGTCACTACTGCAGTGCCAATAGAAAAGGAAGTCGAAGGTGATCAGAAAATTAAATAGTTGAAAAAGATTCAAGCACAAAATTCTATTTAGGATTTGTTAAGATAATCTCCCTCACATAGGCAGAAGTTAGTGGAAGCCTTAAGTGTAAATAATTTGTTAAGACAATTTTTCTTTGCTTTATATAGATGTTCTGGTTGATAGTGTAGCCAAATGTGCCATGTACAATTTTATGGATAGATACACTGACGAAATATGACATGGTATAATGGTGATGATAACACAGCGGAAACACAAAAAATTTTATCATACATACCATACAATTCCAAAGCAAGAAACGAAACATGCAATTTTAGGGTTGTAAAACTTACAACTTTAGATGCACTTCAATATTTGGTTTTGGTGATGACCAGCTATAAAGAGTGATTTATCAACCTTTGATCTTCTTTTCCAATGCAAAAAGAACAGCCTTTACGCCACTCTTCTATATGTTAACACACATAATTGCAAAGACGACTTAAAATCGAGATTGCTAGCTCTCTGTTTAAGTATTGTGTAATGGCAATTGATTGAAGCTACAAAATTTGATTTTGCACTTCTCTAAGGTTGCTATTACTACCCAAGATCACATGATAATGAGGAACAATCCTTTCTCCTTGTGAAAAATTGGCCAAAATAAAATTGTGAGAGAGAGTTACTATTCACGAGTTACTATTCACGCCACACAAAATTGGGTTTTTTTTTCTCTCTCATCCAATATATATATTATGTTATTTATTAAGTGATAAATCTCAAATATAATACCTTAGGATAATTAATATTAGCTAAAGATAATTAATATTTGCCTTTATCATTTAATTAAAATAAGTAATATTTATTGATAAAAACTCTTTTAATTTATCCAAGATAAAAACAAAAGACATATTAATCAAATTAACCACTTAATTAAATAGGAATATACAAGTCATATTAATCAAACAAACTACTTAATTAATATAAAGGATATGCCGAAATTCCTTGATTTCTCTCTAGGAATTTCGGCCAATAGTATTCCTATTTAAGTGATTTATTTGATCATAATTCTTTTAGGCTTAAAAACTCAATTAATTAAATTAATACAAGATATTTAATTAATTGAAATTAAACCTTGTGGGCTGAATTTCTCTCTCTCATGGGCCAAGGTCCAATAGCAATCTAATAATCCATTACACACATTAATTTGACTTTAATTAAAAGTCCAAATTAATGCCCAATACTTAATTTAAATATTTTAAGCCCAATGCTTTATGTGCGATCCTATAGGTCCATTTAATGTTGGCAATGAATTAATAAATTAATTCAAAGGCTATAAATATTCTCTAGCAAGATATTATAGCATTCCAAATTAAATGAAAATGCATATGGCATTTTGACCTAATGCAATTTTGCATAGTCCCTTACCTAAAAATATCAAAATTAATATAAGGCATGGAACTAGTCACCTCTATATAAATTAATTCCTTTCTTGATATTCCAGTGATACTGAACTCTCAGATAAATAATGATTACTCATTATTTCATCTCGGTATGGCCATACAGTTCTCAGTTCACTGATCAAGTGGCCGATGATATTTTCTCTCTTATTGAGAGGGGTAATCCCTTCACTTCTCCCATGCTCTCTAACATGAATCAATGTATACCCAAGCATACCCATACTTGTCACTCTGTTACGAGCACGTTAGGTGTATGTCAAAGTATACAGTAATACATAAAGAGTTTCATAGAGATTTTAGGTCTAAGAACTCCAATGCAAAACATGCATATGAGAAACACTTATGACTTATACCATGTAGTGTTCTCATAAATGGATCGAATCTAGATACCATGTTCTAAACATGTATCTATGATCTCTGATTGATACTCTTGTCCTTATGATCTGTAAGACAAAACTCAACTTATCAGAGAGAGCATACTAGTCTTAATTCATTGTTATTCTAATAACAATGACTGACTAGGGATATTTAGAATGATGTATCTTTTATTTCAAGGTCTTACAACCATGTGCCTCACACATGATTACTTAAACTGAAATAACATTCTTGGATAGTTCTATCAATTGATATGCATAGGAATACAAAAGATAAAACAAATGCCTCATTTATTAACTCAAATGTTTTATTACAATCTATTGGGGCTAGGGCTTACACTAACATATACTAGGTATAACCAGATTCTAAAGAAGATAATGGATCAGATTAAAATAATCTTCATAACTAAATGGGGTACATACACCTATCGAGTTATGGCTTTTGGGCTTAAAAATTGCTGGTGCCACTTACCAAAGGATGGCTACTAGGATACTAGATAACTTGATTCATAAAGAAGTAAAGGTATATATGGATGACATGATGATCAAGTTGATTACCCGAGAAGGTCACTTTGAAGTGTTGGAGAAATTCTTTGAAAGCATCAAAAAATACAACCTTTTCCTTAATCCAAACATGTGCATCTTTAGGGTCACTTCGATAAGCTTTTAGGGCATATGGTAAGTCAGAAAGGTATAAAGGTAGATCCTGATAAATTGAGAGCTATCAAAGAAATACCAGTACCCTAAAAAGAAAAGGAGGTTAAAGGCTTCTTAGGAAGAATTTAGTACATAAGCAGGTGATGGAATATGACATGGTATGATAATCATGATAGCACAGCGGAAAAACAAAAATTTGATCATACATACCATACATATCCAAAGATAGGAACGAAAATATGCAATTTTAGGGTTTTGAAACTTACAATAGATGATGCCTTTTATTCTTTGATTTTGTGATGTCCAGCAACCAAGATGCCTTTATCCACCTTAGATCTCGATCACCAATGCCAAGGAATAGCCTTTTACGCCACTCCCTCTATTCTCACACACACAATTACACCGTCGGCTTAAAAACGAGATTGCTAGATCTCTTTTTCGGTATTGTGTAAGGGTTATAGTTTGAAGCTACAAAACTTGATTTTGTACTTCTTTAGATTGCTATTACTGCTCAATAACACAAGAGAATGAGGAACAATCCTTTCTCCTTGTGAAAAATTGAACAAAAGAATTAAGAGAGAGAGTCACTATTCACGAGTTACTATTCACGAGTTACTATTCATGAGTTACTATTCATGCCACAAAAAAATTAGGTTTAGGGTTTTATTTCTTTTAATATATATGCTTATCCTTTGGCAAGTCATTAATCTGAATTCAACTATCCTAAGATAATTAATTCAAACTCTATCACTTCCTAAAGATAAGTAATATATTTTGAATTAAACTCCTTTGAATTTAAATTTAAATTTGAAATAAAACATAAGACATTTGAATAAATGAAATCACTTAATTAAATATATAAGTGATTTAATTTAATTTAAATTCCTTTAGGCTTTAATATTCAATTAACTTAATTAACACAAGATAATTAATTAATTGAAATTAAACCTTATGGGCTGAATTTCTCTCTCTCATGGACCAAAGCCCAATAGCAATATTATAACCCATTACATACATTAATTTGACTTTAATTAAAAGCCCAAATTAATGTCCAATACTTAATTTAAATATTTTAAGCCCAATGCTTTGTGTGCGATCCTATAGGTCCATTTAATGTTGGCAATGAATTAATAAATTAATTCAAAGGCTATATATATTCTCTAGCAAGATATTATAGCATTCCAAATTAAATGAAAATGCATATGGCATTTGGTGACCTAATGCAATTTCGCATAGTCCCTTACCCATAAATATCAGAATTAATATAAGGCATGGAACTAGTCATCCTTATATACATTAATTCATTTCTTGATATTCCAGTGACACTGAACTCTCAGATAAATAATGATTACTCATTATTTCATCTCGGTATGGCCATACACTTCTCAGTTCACTGATCAAGTGGCCGATGATATTTTTCTCTCTTATCGAGAGGGGTAATCCCTTCACTTCTCTCATGCTCTCTAACATGAATCAGTGCATACCCAATCATACCCGTACTTGTCACTCTGTTACGAACACGTTAGGTGTATGTCAAAGTACACAGTAATTCATAAAGAGTTTCATAGAGATTTCAGGTCTAAGAACTCCGATACAAAACTTGCATATGAGAAACACTTATGACTTGTACCATGTAGTGTTCTCATAAGCGGATCGAATCCAGATACCATGTTCTTTAACATGTATCTATGATCTCTGATTGACACTCTTGTCCTAATGATCCGTAAGACAGAACTCATAAGATCAGAGAGAGCATACTAGTCTTAATTCATTTGTTATTCCCATAACAATGACTGACTAGGGATATTTAGAATGATGTCTCATTTGTTTCAAGGTCTTACAATCCATGTGCCTCACACATGATAACTTAAACCGAAACAACACTCTTGGATAGTTTTATCAATTGATATGCACAGGAATACAAAGGATAAAACAAATGCCTCATTTTATTAATTTCAAGTGTTTCGTTACAATGTATTGGGGCTAGGGCTTACACTAACAGCAGGTTCATAGACAAATTGACTTCGAGGATTAACCAGTGATTTAGAATGAAAATTATCAAAAAGCATTCGATACCATCAAGAAATAACTACTACATCTGCAAATACTAAGACCACTTATAGTCGATAAGCCTCTGATTTTGTATCTGGCCATAGAGGATAGTTCAGTAGGGGTAATGATCGCTCAAAAAGATGGCTTTGGGATTGAGTATATAGTGTACTACCTCAACAAGAAGTTTCTCCTTTACGATACAAAGTGTATAGAAGTTGAAAATATTTATCTAGCAGTCATTTGGGCATCAAAGAAATTGAGTCACTACTTCCATTCCTATAGGATATAAGCTATGGCTAAATAGAATGCTTTTAGGTATTTACAATAAGCACCCTTACTCTTAGGAAAAATAGGAAGATGGTTGATTCTTCTACAAGAGTTTGATATAGAGTACGTCACTAGAAAAATCATTAAAGGTAGAGCAGCAGTAAAGTTCCTAGTTGATCAGTTGTTAGAAGGTAAGGAAATGACTTATGAGTTCCCTGATGAGAATATTACAACCATACAATCTAGGGTTGGTAGATGTACTTTGATAGGGCTATGAAAAACAAAGAAGCAGGAATAAGAATAATATTGATCACCTCAAAAGGAGAAAAAATACCATTAGCCAAGAAGCTGAGATACAAGGCCACAAATAATGAAGCTAAATACAAAGCTTGCATCATCAGGTTATAAGCCTTGTTAGCCGTAAGGGAAAAGTCTATAGAAGTATTTGGAAATTAATCTTTGGTAGTCTATCAAGTGAGAGGTGAATGGTCAGTGAAAGAGGAATGATTATCGCCCTATCTCAAGTGTTTGAAATCTTTAAGAGGTCAATTCAAGCTTTACACTTTTGGGTATATACGTAGAGAAAAAATTAACTAGCAGTTGCCTTAGCTACCTTGGTATTAATGTAGGATAATTGTAAAGGGGTAAGTATGAAGCCTATACTGATTTCAAGTTCTGATAAGCTATGTTTCATAGATGAGCAGATTATGGATACTAAGGTAGATGATGAAGAAACCTTGGTACTATGACATCTATAACTACTTCGAAAGGTGGGTGTTTCTTAACAAAGCCATTGAAAAGGATCAAAGGATGATCCGTAAACTGTCAACCCAATTCATTATAGTAAGAGGAGCACTATGCAAAAATTAGCCTAATAGAATCCAGTTACGGTACCTGGATAAAGTAGAGGCAAGAAGGGTCATGAAAGAAGTTCATGCGAAAGTGTGTGAAGCCTATATGAATGGTTTATACTTAACAAAAATGCTTATACATCAAGGATTCTCTTGGCACATAATAGATACTGACCGTTCTAAGTATGTTAGAAAATGTCAACTATGCCAGCAATATGCAAACTTGAGGTATTTACCTATTTTTAAGTTGCGCCACCTTAAATCACCATGGCCATTCACTATATAAGGTAAAGACATTATATTTATGATCCATCTGCATACTTCAAATGGATATAGATTCATTATAGTTGCCATTAACTACTTTACCAAGTGGGTAGAATCATAATCTTTAAAGAAAATAGATGCAAGGGACATGTCCAAGTTTATTGAGAGGCATTTGATATGCAGATATGGCTTGCCTCATTATATAGTGTCAGATAATGTATTATAGTTCTTTGGTGAAACCCAATAGATACTCATCAAGTATGGAGTTCAGCACCATAAGTCTTTTCATTATCGACCTCAAGCAAATGGAGTAGTTAAGGTGGCTAATAAGAATGTCAAAAGAATTTTGGCGAAGATGGTTCGAACCTATAAAGATTGGGCCAATAAACTACCCTTCGTATTATAGGGTTATGAGACCATAGCAAGAACTTCAATAGGAGCCACTCTATTCTCTTTGGTTTATAAAATAAAGGTAGTTCTGTCAGTAGAAATTGAGCATCAGTGTTTGAAAGTAGTTTTAAAAGTTGGGTTACCAAAAGCGGCTAGATAGAGGTTATCACAGTTTAACCTATTAGATTGGGACAAGATATAAGTATACTATCATAATCAAATTTATCAGAAGAGGCTAGCTCGATTGTTTAGGAAGAAGGTTAAGAAACACCCACTAAAGGAGGGAAATTTGGTGTTCAGATAGATAAGGACTGGGATTCCAAACATCCAAGGCAAATTTATGCCCATATTAGAAGGACCTTTTGTGCTTAAGAAATTGTTATCTAAGGGAGCTATCATTTTATCAGAAATCTCCTAAAAATCTATAGCTAGAGTATGGAGCTAACCAAGAATCCTCCTAAGTTTTGGGGTCATCTAGTAACCGGTGCAACTTAGCAAGTCTAGTGTTCATACTCATGGCAATTTTTAAGCAGCCTAAATGTAGAAGTAGCTAAGACTAATAATAAATAAGCAAAAGACAAATGGATACAAGAACAAAGAAGAAGGGAAAAAGAAAGAGAGAGAAAATACTTGAAAGAAGCTTTATTGGAAAGTGAAAGGTCAAAGGCAAGAAAACCAAGAAATTGGAGCACTATTTATAAAAAGTAGTGAGCCATGACCATCCCTTACAAGGAGCGAACCACGGGTTGCCCATCCCTCACCTCTGGAATGCCCAAAATCACTCATTTATATATCCCATACATTGCACATACGTACTATTAAATTTCTCTTTATTTTCATTTCATAGGGAATCTGAAAGCTTAATGACCGAGAAAATTAACTCTGAAGGATTTTAAATGTAAAAATCATTCATCTCAAGAGGCACAATGAGTTTCAGGGAGTATCTCAGACTTTTAGACACCTATGTGTAATAAAAGGCAATTAATTCTTGTAAATATTGTAAAATAATATAATAACACATAATAAAGGTGTAAATAATATTTTAAATTAATTTTAGATGGATAGAGATTGAAAAATCAATGAAAACTGTCAAAAATGAAAGAAAAGTGAGTTGAAATGAGAAAATAAGGTTTAAATTATGTTTGAGGGCTATTTTGGTCATTTTCCCTTTGAGCGACGGGACGTCCCTCATCTCGTGATGGAGGGCTGCCCATCCCTCGCTTGATTTCTAAAATAAATTGCCTTTCTTCTTCATTTTTTGGCAAATCTACATACTTTTTGACTTCCAAGCTTCCTCTCCTGTTTTTCAAGCTTTTTGCTTCCATTCGTTATCCATTTTCAAGTCGTTTGTGCCTATGGCCTCTTGGAAGTGAGACGCACTTCAGGGAGCATATTTTTGTACTATCTTTCCTTTCTCTTTTATCTTCAACAAGTAAGTATCATTTGATTTTCTTATTTTATCTTGTCATTTTTTTTTTTATTTTTTCCCTTAGTTATTTAGGCATGATGGGTGCAAACACCCATTATTTATTTATTTTTCTTTAGTTAGTTTATTTATCTAGAAATGAATATTGCCTTATAGTGTAAGTTATGTGTGTCCAATCATCAAACTCCTTTTCATGGCACTGTAGATGATGAAAACCCTAATGTATGAGCACATAGACCTATATCTTACCCTTTTAACAAATAATATACGTACTTTATGTCTTTGAAAGCATTTGTAACATAGTTGTAATTCCAACAAGTAATTAAGAATGGGTTTAATAACTTAAAGTTCTTTGTTTGGCAGCCATCATAGCATATGTTGTGTAATTTATCTTTTTGTACAAGGGGCAATCACATTCCTAGTCGAAATGCTGCTGAAATTTTATCTTGAAAAGTGTAAAGTGTAATGTGTGTTAATACTGTGATTATATTTGCAGCCATGATGCCCTGTGTGTTGCTTGTTTGCTCTTTTTCTACAGGGGGCAGTCGTATTCCTAGCCAAATGCTACCAAAATTTTTACTAAATGTCTCATAAAGCGTGAAATGTGCTTAACATGTAAATTGTGTTGTTTGGTGGTTTTGATGGCTTGTATGTTGTTTAAATTCTTTCTTATACAGGGGCATAGTCACATTCCTAGTCGAAATATTGCCAAAATTTTATTTAAAATTATGGCAAAGCGTGTAATACATCTTTTGTCTCATTTTTTGTGTACGATTGTTAGTATTATTTGTGTGTCAAACACTCTTAGTGTAGATCAACTGTAAATATTTAACTCAATATAATGTCAAAATTCTCATAAATTCTAACATTTTGACTTGCTTGCGACTGAAGTTAACCCAGAACTAACATGTATATTTTTTTGCAGGATGTCTCATAGGACGGCACATCCCCAACCATCTCGGCCAGTGCTAGCTTATATGACGACCATGCAGGCTAGGAGATATTGAGCTTTAGGATAGGTTCAGTACAGATCAAGCTGGTTTATATCCAGATAGTTCCCTCAGGACTTCGGATTGCTATAGGAGGCTGATCGACTATTAGCTAGGGCAGGCTAGATAGAGTTCTTTATTCTAGCCTTTACGACCTATCAATATTCTATTACATAAAGGGGGTCATATAGTTTTGGGCCTTAGGCATTCACTATAGTATCACAAGGTGTAAATTTACCAAGGCTATGGGGCTTTCAAGTGGGTTAGGCATAGTCACATCACCTCGATTGATGTGCTCAGGGAAATTTTTGGATTAGTGCTCAGGGATGGCTGCCCTTCATTGAGGGACGCCCATCCATGGTTCGTAATCTAGAATTCCCATAATTTTAGGATTCAAAAAAAGGTAATTTTGACCTCAAAGGATTTTCTTCTAAATTTATCGGTATCTTTCTCTATATTTAGGGGGTTTTTGAATGGAAATCAAACCAAGAACTTGGGCCTAGGTATAAAACAAAAAATCTAAGGTTTTTAGAAGGGGAATCACTTTTCTTTAGTGAGCCATAATAACTCTAATTTTATCATTTATTTTTCAGTATTTTCATTAGTGTTATGTCTTATGTTGTGTGTTTCTCATGTTTTTAATTTCAAAGTTATCTTTTATGACAATTAGGATTAGTTTGATATTTTTGAAGTTTTTAAGTGATTTTTGGTGTAATTTTAATATTTTTTCAGAGAAAAAGGGTAGTACTTGATTGAGACCATTAGTCCCAACAGTGTGCCTTGCAGAACCTTAGAATATGCCATTTCACCAAGGGACTCGATCGAGACCAAATTGTCTCTGCCATGTCAAAAACAAACTTTGAGTGTGATTTAATTCAGATGGTGCACTTGACTAAGACCAAAGTGTCTTAGCTGTGTCCTCTGCTATAATACACTTTTAACCAATTGGACTCGATCGAGACCAAAGAGTCTCAGCCATGCCCATCTATAGACCTATATAAATACTGTAAGTTTTGTCCAGCTGAAGGAGATCTTTCTAGGGTTTTAAGATATAACCTTATTCTCTGTAGCTTTAACTCGTATTTTTTTACACACTTAGGGTTTCATACCTTGTTTTCCATAGATTTTACTTGTAAAAATCACTTTTTTAATATAATTACTTCATAAAAACAAAAAAAAATACTTAGTTATAGCTCAGATCTTAGTTCAAGTTAGAGTTTTGAATCAATTTCTAGTTGGAGGAAAAGGGAGAAAACTTCATCAACTTTGGATCTTCAATTATAAATGGGTTTTATAGTTTATTCTTACTCTATACTTGTCATTTACATCATGAATAGTGAGTATTCTTTTATTGTTTGGGGATTTTTGAATTGCCTAAACCATGTAAGGAGTATGAACACATTTATTCAATATATGTTTTAGATGTTTCTTTCCTTTGTGCTAATCTTGGTTTGAACGTTTTACAAGTGTTTATATTATTAATCTTATTGAAGTTGATAGTTGAATGCTTGTCTAATGTTTTTGCCATGAATGGTCTGTATTTCCTCACATTTGCTGTAGTTTTGATGGCATTTTTGGAATGGAAGCTGTTAAACCTAGGGTTTGTTGGGTTGTAAATTCAAAAATAAAGAGGAAAATAAATGGGTGCTGGATTAGTAAGCACTGAAATAGGATATTAGTACGCATTTTGGTCTTAGGACTCATGCTTATATTGGTTATTAGGTAAGCTTCAGAATAGGATATCAAGTAGTTAGAATAGTAGGCTCTGAAATGGGACAGTAGGGGTTTAAAAGGGTTTTCCATATCTGAAATGTATGAACTTTTATGTTAAAATGAACCTTGTATGGGATAGGGGCGGATTAGATTCCTAACAACATCTTTACCTTTTGTTAATCTATTAATTAGTTTATCTCTATGTTTTTTATTGTCTTATTTATTCAAAATTTGCATTTTATTTTATATTTTTTTATGTTAATCATCATTATAGCTCGATATAATAAAAAGAAAAAAATATCAACAATTGGGAATTCTTTAAGCACATATTGCCAATCAATCAAAAAATTATATTACACCATTACATATCCCTTTGGTTTGATATACTAGGGTTTTCAATATACCCACTTTATTACTTGTCAATTTGGTACACTTGCCGAACAACGAACAAACTTTTGGCGCCGTTGTCGGGGAGGTGACATGTTTTGTGAGTATTAATTGTTATTTTTATGTTGTTTCCTTTTCTAAATTTATTCTATAAATTCTTTTCAGGTATTTGTAGTGCATAAGCTGATTGAGATGCTAATAATTAGCACAGTACGATCTTGAAATTGAGAGAACCATTTATCAAAGAAGGAGAGCTATCAGAGACAATAAGTTGGACCCATCAAATCATCCTCCCATTGATGAAGTGCCTCTTAATAATCAACAAGTGTTTGGGGCACAAGAAGAAATTCCAGCTAGATTTAGAGAGGTGGTCCTTGGTAAAGGACAATTAGAGACTATGCAATACCTAGGTGGAATGAGGATTATAGAAGAATTATGCTGCCAAGACATGTACAGTTCGAGCTTAAACCAGCCACTATTAATGTGGTGTAAAGGAATCAATTCTCTAGCTTAGAACTAGAAGATCCCTCTCAGCACCTCAACATATTCTTGGAAGTGAGTGACACCATCCAAATTTTGAGAGTTACATCGGATGCAATTCGGCTGAAATTATTCCCTTTCATCTTGAATGGAAAAGCAAGAGAATGGCTTCAGATTTTGTCGAGTTAGTCAATTTGGATATATGAGCAATTATAAGAGAAGTTTTTAATGAAGATCTTCCCTCATATAAAAATTGCATGCATTTACAACAACATTATAGGCTTCCATTAATTAAATGAAGAACCTTTCCATGAAGCATGGGAGAGATACAAAAGACTGTTAAGAAGCTATCAACACCATGAGATGGGTTTTCACCAACTTATGACAATCTTTTATGCTTGAGTAAACCTACCCACGAGACCACTATTGGATGCAGCATCGGATGGCTCATTTTTGAACAAAATACTAGAATAGGCTTTTCATTTGTTGGATGAAATGGTTGTTAATGATTCGCAATGGGCAAATCCAAGAGTAGTCCCAAAAAAGTAAGGTGTGCATAATAAGAGTGTACAATATGGATAAGATAGTGGAATTATAAAGGATGTCAATGCAGTGGGAGATTATAAGAGAAATGACCCCTACAACAATAATTATAATTCAGGTTAGAGGAACCACTTAAATTTTTCATAGAAAGAGGGAAATCATGGGGTTTCATCTTCTCAACCTCAACCAAAATCCCTATTCAACCAAAATGTTCACCATAACCATAGTCAATCCTACCAACCATAAGCCATAACTCATTATAACACTCTTTATCCACCCCATCAACACCAAAATCAAGGTTTAAATCAACACCAATACCAAGGTCAAAGTCAAAAACCAAATTTTAACCAAGCCTACCATTCATCGGGGTTCCAACCAAGATCACCTATTCAAGATAAGAAACTTAATCTAGAAGATATGTTTTATAGATTAATAAACAACTAGCAATAATTCATGTCGACCTAAAAGATAAGATGAAAATCCAAAAAGCAGTGAAATAGGAACCAATATGCCTCAATAAAGAACTTGGAGATGCAAATTGGGTAATTAGCAAATTCTTTATCCACAAGACCAACAGGAGCCTTTCTATCAAATATCGATCGAAATCCAAGGGAGAAAGCCAAAGCAATCACACTAAGGAGTGGTAAGGAGGTAGTGCAAGAGGAAGAAAGAGGTAAAACATCACCACCATCATCGTCAAGTAAGTAAAAGCCGACACAGAAGGAAAGTAACTCTAACTCTAGGGTAGAGAAAAGTGTAGATGCTCCTACCATTGAGAAGGGTAAAAACTTAGCAAACCCTAATATAGAGGATATTAATATAAATAGGTTGTTGTTTCCTGCTATAGCTAGGAAAGAAAAGATGAATGAGCAATTGGCTAGATTTCTAGAAGTGTTTAAGAAATTACACATCAATTTGCCTTTTGCTGAAGCCCTAGCTCAGATGCCTAATTATGCTAAATTCAAGAAAGAACTTTATTCTAACAAAAAGAAATTAGAAAGGTGTGAGATTGTACAACTAATAGAGAATTGTAGTGCCATTATAATGAACAAGATCACAAAAAAAAATTAAAAAATCTAAGTAATTCCACTTTACTTTGTGAAATTGGTGAAACTTTTATTGGAAATGCCTTGTATGACCTTGAAGCTAGTACTAACTCAATGCCATATTCTATGTGCAGGAAGTTGAACTTGGATGATCTCAAAAAGATGGGAATAAGGCTCCAACTAGCTAATGGATCGATGAAGAAATCAAAGGGGGTAATTGAGAATTTATTAGTGAAAGTGGGGAAATTCATTTTTCCCATGGATTTTGTAGTGATGGAAATGGACGAGGATAGAAAAGTGCCACTAATTGTAGGGAGACCGTTTCTTAACATGGAAAAATCCTTAATTAACGTTCATGGTCCAAAGGTCACCCTAAGGTTCAACAATGAAGAAATTATGGTAGATATGAACAAAGCCTAAAAGTATCCATCGAGTGAGCTAGAAGAGTCCATTTACTTTGTGGATAAGGTATAAGAATATGTAAAGGAAAACCAAAAGAATGTGTTGAGGATTCATTGAATTTGAGTTTAATGCACTCCTTAGAGGATAAGGAGTTGGATGAAGTGGAAAGAGAGATGATAGTATAGATAGAGAGAAAAAGTAAGGAAGCTATGGGAGAACTTAAATAAGAGTTTTAAGATGAGGAATCAAGTAAAAAAAATTATGTACCACATAAAGAATACTCTAAAATTAAACTTAAAACCCTCCTACCTCATTTGAAATATGTGTTCTTGGAAAATGAATCAAAGGCAATGATAATTTCTTTTATTTTGACATGATTTAAAGAGAAGATGCTGATTGAAGTGTTAAAAAGGCACAAGAAGGAAATAGGATGGGAGACATCAGACTTGAAAGGGATCAATCAGAGGTACTGTACTTATAGGATGCTAATGGAAGAAAAATGTAAACCAGTGGTTCAACCTCAAATGCAGCTTAATCTGGCAATGCAAGAGGTAGTCAAGAAGAATGTTATCAAAATCCTCGATTCAGGTATTATTTATCCTATCTCAGATAGTAAGTGGGTAAGCCGAATGATTTGTTTTCCCAAGAAAGGGGAATGATAATGGTCAAGAACGAGTTAAATGAACTTATTCCAACTCGTACGGTTATAAGGTGAAGAGTTTGTATAGATTATATGAGCTTGAATAGAGCCACTAGGAAAAATCATTTTCCTTTGCAATTTATTGATTATATGCTAGAGAGGCTAGTAGGGAATAGATTTTATTAATTCTTAGATAGGTATTCGAGATATTTATAAATCCTTATTGCACCTGAGGATTAAGAGAAAATAACCTTCACTTGTCCTTATGGTACTTTTACCTATAAGAGAATGCCCTTTGGATTGTGCAATGCATGGGCTACATTTTAGCTGTGTATGATGGCAATATTCCATGACTTCATAGAGAAATTTATGGCGGTCTCTATGGATCACTTTAAAATTTATGGAAGAGACTTTGAAAGCTATCTTAAGCATCTCGATTTAGTGCTAGAGAGGTGTGATAAAACCAACCTAGTGTTGAATTAAGAGAAATGCCTCTTTAGGATGAGGAAGGAATAATATTGGGGCATATAATTTTAGAAAAAGGGATAGAGGTGGATAAAGCCAAAGTAGAGGTAATAGAGAAACTTCCACCCCCAACCAATGTTAAGGGGATTAGAACTTTTTTAGGGCATATGGGTTTTACCATAGGTTTATCAAGGATTTTTCCAAAATTGCCAAACCCTTGTCTAATTTATTGATGAAAAATGCTCCTTTTGATTTTACTAATGAGTGTTTACAAGCATTTGAGGTTTTAAAGAAGAGGCTCATTTTAGCTTCAATTATTAGCTTTTCAAATTGGGATTTACCTTTGAACTAATGTGTGATGCAAGTAATTTTGCAGTAGGGGCAGTGTTTGGACAAAGAAGGGAGAAGGTGTTTTGTACAATTTACTATGCAAGCCATACCTTGATCGGAGCTTAGGTAAACTACACCACAACCGAGAAAGAACTTTTTGCAATTGTTTTTGCATTTGAGAAGTTCAGGCCATACATACTAGGAACAAAATATTGGTGTGGTCCAATCATACAATATTAAGACATCTTTTTGCCAAGAAAGAGTCGAAACCGAGACTAATTAAATGGGTGCTCTTTGTACAAGAATTTGACTTAGAGATTAAGGATAAAAAAACTTTATAACAGATCACTTATCTAAACTCAAGCATAGCCATATTGAGAAAGGGGAGATCCTAGATTTGTTTCAAAATAAACATCTATATGCTTTATTTATGTGTGAAGTTGTTGTTCCTTGGTTTACTGATTTAGCAAATTTTCTTGCAGGTGGTTACATGCTGAAAGACTACACTTGGCAGTGAAGGAAGAAATTGGAAGTTGTTGCAAAATATTACATATAGGATAACCCTTACCTCTTTAAGCTATATGAAGATCAAGTGCTGGAAAGGTGTATCCCTAAGGAAGAGCAAAGAGACATCATCAAGGCATGTCACAGTGGAGAAGTTGGCAAAAATCATAGGCCAAATCGAACGGTATTAAAATTATTTCCTCTAGATTTTATTGGCCTACTCTATTTAATGATGTGAAATTTTTCATTCAATCATGTGATAGATGTCAAAGGATAGGAAATATTACTAGGATAGATGAAATGTCGTTAACAAACATGCTTGAGGTAGAACTATTTGATGCATGGGATATAGATTTTATGGGGCCTTTCCTGATATCCTATGGGTTTGAATTTATCTTAGTGACCGTAGACTCTGTAACCAAATGGGTAGAAGATATAGCCATTAGGACTTATGATGCTAAGGTAGTACTTGAATTTTTAAGGAAGAGTATATTCACCCGGTATTAAGCCTCTAGAGCCATTATTAGTGATGGTGGCAAATACTTTGTTAACCACCAATTTAAGGCTTTACTAAAAAAGTTTGGAGTCAGGCACAAAGTCACTACCCCATACCATGCCCAAGCTAATGGTCTAGTTGAGGTGTCAAACCGGAAACTTAAGGCAATTTTAGAAAAAATGGTCAATACATCTGCTAGATGATGCATTGTGGGCATAAAGGAGAGCCTTTAAAACACCTATAGGGATGTCCCCTTTTAATTTAAATTTTTGTAAGTCTTGTCACCTACCGATTGAATTAGAAATAAGGCTTATTAGGCCATGAAATTTTTGAATTTCGATCTTGAAAGTGAGGGTCACTCGATCGAGACCAATTGGTCTCAGCCACATGCCATTAAAAATTTAATTTGTGCATTTAAGGGGCACTCTAGCAAGACCTTTAGTCCCAATCATATGCCATGAAGAACTTTAAAATGCACCATTTCACAAAGGGACACGATCGAGACCAAATTGTCTGCACCCTATCCAATGAAGACTTCGAGTGTGATTTGATCCAGAATGGTGCACTCAGCTAAGACAAAAGTGTCTCAACTATGTCCTCTACTGCAGTACACTTTTAATCTATTAAACTCGATTGAGACTAAAGTGTCTTAGTTGTGTCCACCTGCAGACCTGTATAAAAGCTACAAGTTTTGTTCTACTGAAGGATATATTTTTAGTGTTTTGAGCCATAACCTTGTTCTTTGTTGTTTTAACTCGTATTTTCTACACACTTAGGGTTTCATACTTAGTTTTCCATAGATTTTACTTGTAAAAATCACTCTTTTAATATAGTTACTTCACAAATACAAAAAAATACTTAGTTATAGCTTAGATCTTAGTTCAGGTTAGAGTTTTGAATCAAGTTCCAGTTGGAGGAAAAGGGAGAAGACTTCATCAACTTCGGATCTTCAAATGTAAATAGGTTTTATAGTTTATTCTTACTCTATACTTTTCATTTACATAATGAATAGTGAGTATTCTTTTAATGTTTGGGGATCTTTGAATCCCCTAAACCATGTAAGGAGTATGAACACATTTATTCAATATATGTTTCAGATGTTTCTTTCCCTTGTGCTAATCTTGGTTTGAATGTTTTACAAGTTTTTATGTTATTAATCTTATTAAAGTTGATAGTTGAATGCTTGTCTAATGTTTATGCCATGAATGCTCTATATTTCCTCACATTTACTATAGTTTTGATGGCATTTTTGGAATTGGAGCCGTTAAACCTAGGGTTTGTTGCATTGTAAATCCAAAAATAAAGAGGAAAATGAATGGATGTTGGATTTGTAAGCATCGAAATGGGTCATTAGTATGCATTTAGGTCTTAGGACTCATGCTTATGTTGGCTATTAGGTAAGCTTCAGAATAGGATATCGAGTAATTAGAATAGTAGGCTCTAAAATGGAATAGTAGGGGTTTAAAAGAGTTATCCATATTTGAAATGTATGAAATTTTATGTTGAAATAAACCTTGTATGGGATAGGGGTGGATTAAATTCCTAACAACATCTTTACCTTTTGTTGATCTATCAATTAGCTTATCTCTATGTTTTTTATTGTCTTATTTATTCTTAATTTGCATTTTATTTTATATTTTTTTATGTTAATCTTCATTATAGGTTGATATAATAAAAAAAAATATCAACAATTGGCAATTCTTTAAGCACATATTGCCAATCAATCAAAAAATTATATTACACCATTACATCTCCCTTTAGTTTGATATTTTAGGGTTTTAAATATACCCACTTTATTACTTGTCAATTTAGTAGACTTGCCGAACAACAAACAAATTTTTGGCATCATTGTCAGGAGGTGACATATTTTGTGAGTTTTAATTGTTATTTTATGTTGTTTCTTTTTCTAACTTTATTCTTTTCACGTATTTGTAATGCATAAGCTGATTGAGATGCGAATAATTAGCACAGTACGATCCTGAAATTGAGAGAACCATTTATCAAAGAAGGAGAGCTATCAGAGAGAATAAGTTGGATCCATCAAATCATCCTCCCATTAATGAAGTGCCTCTTAATAATCAACAAGTGTCTGGGGCACAAGAAGAAATTCCAGCTAGATTAAGAGAGGTGGTCCTTGGTAAAGGACAATTAGAGACTATGCAATACCTAGGTGGAATGAGGATTATAGAACAATTATGCTGCCAAGACATGTACAGTTCGAGCTTAAACCAGCCACCATTAATGTGGTGTAAAGGAATCAATTCTCTAGCTCAGAACTAGAAGATCCCTCTCAGCACCTCGACATATTCTTGGAAGTGAGTGACACCATCCAAATTTTGAGAGTTACATCGGATGCAATTCGGCTGAAATTGTTCCCTTTCACCTTGATTGGAAAAGCAAGACAATTGCTTCAGATGTTGTCGAGTTAGTCAATTTGGATATAGGAGCGATTACAAGCGAAGTTTCTAATGAAGTTCTTCCCGCATATAAAAATAGCATGCATTTGCAACAACATTATGGGCTTCCATTAATTAAATGAAGAACTTTTCCATGAAGCATATGTGAGATACACCTATAAGGATGTCCCCTTTTAGTTAGTTTTTAGCAAGTCTTGTCACCTACCGATTGAATTAGGAACAAGGCCTATTGGGTAATGAAATTTTTTGAATTTTGACCTTGAAAGTGAGGGTCAATCGATCAAGACAATTTGGTCTTAGCCACGTGCCATTAAAATTTAAATTGTGCATTTAAGGGGCACGCAGATAAGTCCTTTAGTCTTAATCATATGCCGTGCTGAACCTCAAAATGTACCATTTCATCGAGGGACTCGATCGAGGCCAAATTGTCTCCACCCTCTCCAATGAAGACTTCAAGTGTGATTTGATCCAAAATGGTGCACTCAGTTGAGACCAAAGTGTCTCAACTGTGTCCTCTACTGCAGTACACTTTTAATTAATTAGACTCGACCGAGACCAAAGTGTCTCAATTGTGTCCACCTGCAGACCTGTATAAAAGCTATAAGTTTTGTTCGGCTGAAGGAGATATTTTTAGGGTTTTGAGCCACAACCTTGTTCTCTGTAGTTTTAACTCATTTTTTCTACACATTTAAGGTTTCATACTTAGTTTTCCATAGATTTTACTTGTAAAAATCACTCTTTTAATATATTTACTTCATAAATACAAAAAAAAATACTTAGTTACAGCTTAGATCTGAGTACAAGTTAGAGTTTTGAATCAAGTTCCAGTTGGAGGAAAAGGGAGAAGACTTCATCAACTTCGGATCTTTAATTCCAAATTGGTTTTATAGTTTTTTCTTACTCTATACTTGTCATTTACATAATGAATAGTAAGTAGTCTTTTGTTGTTAGGGGATCTTTGAATCCCCTAAACAATTTAAGAAGTATGAACTCATTTACTCAATATATGTTTTAGATGTTTCTTTTCCCTTTTTCTAATCTTGGTTTGAATGTTTTACAAGTTTTTATGTTATTAATCTTATTAAAGTTGATAGTTAAATTTTTGTCTAATGTTTATGCCATGAATGCTCTGTAATTCCTCACGTTTGTTGTAGTTTTTATGGCATTTTCGAAATTGGGGCTATTAAACCTAGGGCTTGTTATGTTGTAAATTCGAAAATAGAGAGGAAAAGAAATGGGTGTTGGATTAGTAAGCTTTGAAATGGGATATTAGTCCATACTTAGGTGTTGGGATCCGTACTTATGCTGGCTATTGGGTAAGCTCCGAAATGGGATACTAGGAATTTATAAGGGTTATCCACATCTGAAATGTATGAAGTTTTATGTTAAAATGAACCATGTATGGGATAGGGGCAGATTAGATTGCTAACATCTTTATCTTTTATTGATCTATTAATTAGCTTATCTCTGTGTTTTTTATTGTCTTATTTATTCATAATTTGCATTTTTTATATTTTTTTTGTGTTATTCCTTATTATAGCTCCATATAACAAAAAGAAAAAATATCAATAATTGGGAATTCTTTAAGCACATATTGCTAATCAATAAAAAAATTATATTACACCATTGCATCTCTTTTGGGTTTGATATTCTAGGGTCTTAAATATACCCATTTTATTACTTGTTGATTTGGTACACTTGCCAAACAATGAACAAGCCACCTTAGAGAAGAAGAAAATTTAATTTCATTCTCTCTCTAAACTTTCCTCCAACAATCTTTGTTTGATATACACATACAAATGAATTTCATACTTTTTTTGAGAACAATATGTTAGAGATTATACCCTAGAGCCCATGTAATAGAGATGTATTTCATATGTATGAATTCCTATTCTCAATTAGAGGTATCATTCATTTATTAATGCTATGTTTAAATACATGAGTTTGTAAATCTTAAATTAATAAATGAAGTCCTAGATATTATAAACACAATTCAAAGGCAATCATAAACGTGTTCATGATATGAGATGTCTATTGCATGCAAATGTGTTAATATATAAATATCCCTAGTCAGAGAATTAACAAGATAGGACATTGTTAATTCAGACAGACTAGCACATGTTATGCTTCTTGAATGGTTCAAGCTGTGGTTCTCACAACTATGATTATGGAAGATAATCAAAGCTAACATGTGGATGCTTGTTAGAAGAACGAGTTCATTAGAGACTTGCAAAGAGAATCCTCACATGGATATTAAATCTATGTCAGTGAAGAATCTCTTCATAGCAGTTGTGCAAGTATCCTTAACTTGAGATAACTAAAGTTATCTTAAGTAGCAAGTGGTATATTTTGACTCCATAACTGATTACTTCCAACTGGGAGTGAACATAGTTAGGATATTGGATATATCATGACCTATTTGAAGATATTTGACTGATTAACAAAGGATTCACCATCCCAAATTTAATAAGGGAAGTTATCTCGCATGATTCTATAATTGCCTTATTCAGAGAATCTTTGGCCAGAGTAATATGCCAAAATAGATAGAGATCCATGGAGGGTATTTTGGGAACAATGATTAAATTAATAGAACATACATAATTAGATTTATATGAGTTGACAGAAATCCATACTCAGAATCTAATTGAGATAAGAATGGTGAAAGGAGTAATTACACGATAACTGTTCTATGGAAGGGTATAGTAAAACCACATGAATTTTCTGACATTTGGATAGTCATGATGTCTAGCTAGAGGCCAATCATGGTTTTTATAATATTGTATCAAGAATATCAATAGGGATTGATAAAATGAATTAAAGAAGTTTAAATCATGTGAGTTTTGAATAGAACTCACAATTACATATTATACTGTCAATATGGACAAGAACCCAATAGGTCACACATATATAGAGAAAAAGGATAAAATGGTAAAATGACAAGGATAATAATATTTGATATTATTATGGGGATAGAGAAGTGAATAAGATAATAAGTAATTAAAGAGTTTAATTAATTATGATCAAGTAAAATTGTTCGCAGAACTTTTTTGAAATGTTCTGTAAAATTGGACCTAATTGAAATAATATATTTCATAATTGATTATTATTGAACTATAAGTTTTATAGGGCTGATATAATAATTAATAGGTCCATTGGAGAAATTATAAAGGCCTAAAGAAGTGAGGTTGGCACAGAAGCCCTCTAGAAGAAGGGCCACATGCCAACTCCAAAACAGAAGGCCTTAGAGGCCTACTTCTTGGACCAAAATAAATTAAATATGTTACATAAGTGTTGTGGCACCTACATATTTAATTTGGTTGGATTTGAAATTCATTTGGATAATTAAATCCAAGTATATGTACAAAGGGCCTAGTTTGTGGGTTTTGCGCATAGTCTTTTGTGAATGGGCTTAAATTTGATTTAATTGATCCCAAATAATTATAAATAATTCTAGAATCCCAATTAATAATTCTCCAGCAATTTTAAAGAGCCCAATCCCATTATGCATGTCACAGTGGTGACTCCACTAGAGGCTAAAGAAACCCTGCTTCCAAAAAAATCTTGGTTAAGTTCCTTATAATAAATTTTTTCTTATTAATCCTATCTTCTTTTGAAATTGCATTTTGTGCATACATTCTAGACCCTTAGAATTAAGTTAGGCATCTTTTTATAACCTTGGTGCTTTCCTAAGCATGCCTTAAATTCACTCAATATAGGGAGATGTTAAGGAGAACCACCAGCCCAAGTCTAATACCAAATGGTATATGAGATGGTGACCCATTGATCATTATTCTCATGATGAGCTAGACTTATTGGTAAAGATCATGTTTGGGTAGCTCTAAAGTTTTATCACCTAGACTTAAGCTCATGTAATGACAATAGCGACCTCCCTGAGATTGTATGACCATAATAACTTTCGCTTGCTATATAGGCCCATATGTATTGATGAAACTTAAATTATTAGAAGGGTACCAATCAAAGGCTGCTATACACCAACAGATCTAAACTAATCTATATGAGTTAGTCAAAATATATGATGGCTAAAAGTCAATACACTTGCAGTTTCAATTAAAAGAGGTTATGATATGGATTTTTCATGCACCATATGTATCCATTAGATACCTCAATGACCCATGGACTAAACCCACATAAAAAAGAGACTGAATGACCTCCAGTGTAGGAGTAATAAGGTTGGAAGGTGTAATGCCCCAATCTTGACCCTAGTAGAAATGCATGTGAATTGATGACATTATTGCTAATTAATTAAATAATAATTATCTTTATGATATTTAAAGTCTAAGGAATATAATTGAAAGGGATAAGAGTTAGGAATTTATTTTTGTTAAAGCAAAGCTGTAAGGGTAAAAGTGGTATTTTGCATTTTTAATTTCTTATTTGACCATGTGTTGGCGGAGAGGAAAGAAGGGAATCGAGGGTTTAGGGTTGAGGAAGAGATCGAAGGAGGCATTCCCATTGATTAGAGGCATCGTTACCGGCTTCCACCTCACCTCTGCCTCCATGTGTATTGACACTCCCTCCCCATTGTTAGTGGCACTGGTACTCTTTTTCCCTCACTTCTTTCTCTTTCTCTTTCTGTCCTTGCCATGCTTTGATCATCGACGATGGTATTTTGGTGTCACGAACGACATCAATGACTCTCTAAGGTCGAGGCAGCTTCTCCAGCACTTGTCGCTCCTTCTCACTCATTAGTAGTAAAGAGATCGACCATGATGGAACTGGAAATTTTGACTCCGATCTCGATGAATGGTAGTGGTGTTGGGGCATATGAACATCGCTTGGAAGCTACCGGTGGCTCTAGCTACTAGCAAGCAGTGTCGATGCATTTTTGGTAAGTCTCCAGTGAAGCTCTAATGATCAGTCCGATGAGCACATGAATAGGCAGATTGAAGCAAATTTGACCTTTAAGGTATGGGCTACCAAAATTACCTCTTTAAAAATTCAATAAAATAAAATTTGAAATTTATGGGAAATCTATTAGAAATTGATTTTAGGTTGGATTTAAATGTCTTCTTTGTGTATGCGTGCTGTGACAGAGTTTGGAATTATATTTAATTTGAAATTTGCAGTTATTAATAAATATAAGAAATTGGATAAATTTTCTTAAGAATATAGCAAGGATTGATTAACATGATATTGAAAGAAATATGGATATAAATGTTAACTTTCTTTTATAAATGTAGGTATTATATGGTTATATACATCCATCTGTTTGTTTCTAAAGGACATATACATGGTTTTAAATTTGTTATGCAAAAACTTATGATTATTCAAAGAATATGTAAGCTTTCTTAAACACGTTTTCAAGCTTATGAGCATAGGTTTATATTAATAAACTTAATCTTATTTGAAAGGTTCATATTAACTAGTAATTTAAAATGGCCATACCATATCTATGCTTAAAATCTTAAGCCTATAAGTATTTAGTTCCATAAGTTCACTATGAGATGGGGATGCAGGGTCATGCCAAGTGATCTGGTCCTAGAGATACAAGGTTATGCCAAGTAATCTGGTCCCATAAGTATTAAGTTCCATACATTCACCACGAGATGGGGATGCAGGGTCATGCCAAGTGATCTGGTCCCAGGGATGCAGGGTTATGCCAAGTAATCTGATCCCATAGGTATTTAGTTCCATGAGTTCACCATGAGATATGCTGATTATATATATATGATTGACTGGAGTAATCGGTATCATACCTTAGGTTGTATATGTTAGAGAGTATGCCTTAGAGCCTATGTAATAGGGATGTTTTTCATATGTATGAATTTATATTCTCAATAAAAGGCATCATTCATTTATTAATGCTATGTTTAAATACATGAGTTTGTAAATCTTAAAATAATAAATGAAGTCTTAGATATTATAAACACAGTGTGAAGGCAATCATGAAAGTGTTCATGATGTGAGTTGTCTATTGCATGCAAATGTGTTAATATCTAAATATCCCTAGTCATAGAATTAACAAGATAGGGCATTGTTATTCGGATAGACTAGCACATGTTATGCTTTTTGAATGCTTCAAGCAGTGGTTCTCATAATTGTGATTATGGAAGATAATCAAAGCTAACATGTGGATGCTTGTTAGAAGAACAAGTTCATTGGAGACCTGTAAAGAGAATCCTTACATGGATATTAAATCTATGTTAGTGAGGAATCTCTTCATAACGGTTGTGCAAGTATCCTTAGACTTGAGATCACCAAAGTTATTTTATGTAGCAAGTGGTATATTTTGACTCCATAACTAATTACTTCCAACTGGGAGTGAATATAGTTAGGAGATTGGGTATATCATGACCTACTTAAAGATAGTTGAGTGATTGACAAAGGATTCACCATCCCAGATTTAATAAGGGAAGTTATCTCGCATGATTCTATAATTGCCTTGTTTAGAGAATCTCTTGCCAGAGTAATATGCCAAGATGGATAGAGATCCATGGAGTGCATTTTGGTAACAATGGTTAAATTAATAGAACATACATAGTTAGATTTATATGAGTTGATAGAAATTCATACTTAGAATCTAAGTGAGGTAAGAATGGTGAAAGGAGTAACTGCACGGTAACTATTTCTATGGAAGGGTATAGTTAAACCACCGGACTTTCCTAACATTTGGATAGTCATGATGCCTAGCTAGAGGCCAATCATGACTTGTATAATGATGTATCAAGAATATCAATAGGGTTTGATAAATGATTTAAAGGAGTTTAAATCATGTGAGTTTTGAATATAACTCACAATTACACATTATACTGCCAACATAGACAGGAACCCAATAGGTCACACACATATCGAGAAAAAGGATAAAATAGTAAAATGACAAGGATAATAATATTTTATATTATTATGGGGATAGAGAAGTGAATAAGATAATAATTAATTAAAGAGTTTAATTAACTATGATTAAGTAAAATTGTTCGCGAAACTTTTGAGAAATGTCATGTAAAATTGGACCTAATTGAAATAACGTATTTCTTAATTGATTATTATTGAACTATAAGTATTATAGGATTGATATAATAATTAATAGGTCTATCGGAGGAATTATAAAGGGCCAGAGAAATGAAGTTGGCACAGAAGCCCTTCAGAAGAAGGGCCACACGCCAACTCCAAACAGAAGGCCTTAGAGGCCTATTTCTTGGATCAAATTAAATTAAATATGTTACATAAGTGTTGTGGAGCCTACATATTTAATTTGGTTGTATTTGAAATTCATTTGGATAATTAAATCCAAGTATATGTACAAATGGCCTAATTTGGGGGTTTTGTGCATAGTCTTTTATGAAAGGCCTTAAATTGGATTTAATTGATCCCAAATAATTATAAATAATTTTTGAATCCCAATTAATAATTCTCCAGAAATTTTACAGAGCCCAATCCCATTATGAAGTTGGATTTTTAACCTAACTATAAAAATTCAAGTGATGTGAAAATTAGGGTTAAGTGAACAATTAAGAGAAATAGTTTTTCTCTCCTCCAAAAACCCTAGCCGCCACTTCCCTTTGCTAGCTCAAGGGATTTTTGGCCATCCCCTTGTTCTCTCCCAATTGTTGGTTCATTCTATGATTCTTTAGTGTGGATTACTCATTGGAGGTATTCGATTTTAGACACTGTGGTTTGCAACAACCCGGTGCAAAGGAAAATCAACTATACAACAAAAATCAAAGATAATTTTTCTTATTCTCATTAATATGCATATTTTAAATTCATGGCAAGATCAGATATATTGGTTAAAAATTTTAAATTCCACTTATGTATGAGATGCATGTAACCGATAAACTCCAACATGGTATCAGAGCTAGGTTTTGCCATGAATATACAATTTTATATTTTTATGCTGAATAAGTTTTATTTTTGAGTTATTTATTTCATGAACTTTAAAATATCATTTTTAATTGTTCATGAATGAGAAATATTGATTTTTGGATATATGTGTGATCAAATAAATAAAACGAAAACAAAAATAATCGATTCTTTTGAGAAAAGAATCTAGGTTTGGCGTGAATGGCATTTAATTTTAAGGGCTGTTCTAAATTACTTTTTTATATATCCATTATAAGATCATTTAGATGATAATTTATGTTTTCAATATATGATATGAAGCCATAGGATCAAACAAAATTAAAATCGAACAAGTTTTGCATGAAAACTAGTTTAGTCGAAATGTTCGATAAATTGGTGTTCTTCGTGTGTTCTTGATATGTTCTTGGTGTGTTCTTGTTTATAACAATTTTTAATCTTCTAAATTTGATATATCTGATATATTAAAGTGTTTTAAATTAATTTTATTAATTAAAATGGGCCTTAAATTAATTTGATTAATTTTAATTCATTAAAACCAATTAATGGACTTAATTATATTTACGGATATGGTTTAAATTAGTGAATGACATGGTGGGCCCAAGGATCTGATTTAAATTAAATATTATAAACAATAATTAAGTTTATTAATGGGTTTTAAGGGCTGGAGTGGGCTTGGCTCATTCCAAAAGGCCCAAATGGTCCAATAGACACAAAACTAGTTTGTGTGTGAAAACATTTAGGGTTTAATTTGGTGGGTTTCAGCCTACCCTTTATCTTAAGTCCAAAATTGATTCTTTTAATTATTTAATATGATTAATTAATTAAATAATCAATTAATAATTAATTAATAATCGATCGGATTGATTATTAAGGCAAGAACACATGCATGCAAAAAGGTTTCCTAAAATGAAAGTTTTCAAAATGGAAAAAGTTTCCTAATTTGATCACATTATTAAAATAAATCAAATGTATGTTTCAAGAGTTGAAAAAAATTTTATAATCCATTACTTTATGCATTAGAAATGCATATAAGGGTGTATGATTGGCATGATTGATAGTTATGTACAAGGCCCATTGTGATTGAGCATTATGCATGTTTTGGCCCAATGAGCACTTTCATGTCCTGGCCACTTGGTTTTGGTTTGTATTTCTTTTCAAATTGTAATATGTAATTAGATTACTTAGATTAGAATTAGAAATAGAGATGGAGACCATTATGAAGGAGCAAGATGGGCCGGATGGAGATCCAACAAGCTTGAAGATAATGTAATTATTTTTCTTGTTTGAATCATGCATACTACCTAGGTGTGACCTTTTAATTTCCCGATTGGCTCGAGGAAATCAATGTAGTAAAGTCCATAACTATACCATATTTGTATACTTATATTTATGTGATAGATATAGGATGCATACCAATGTATGCCAACCATGTATGATGAGACTTTATTAACTAAAAGCCTCAAACAAATACTAAGGTATATAATCCTTCCATTAATTTGAGGAGAACCAGAGTTCTTTATAGTGTGGGTTGTTGACCACAGTCAAGCTCACATTATATCGAATATGTTCAAATCTAATTAAATGGGTCATCTTAGCTAGCCTATTAGCTTGTTGACCATAGTCAAGGCTAATGGTTCTAGAGGAAAGATTAGGGAATGCATATACGATATGCATGCATCAAGAGTTGATAACCTAATGATCCAATAGTTGTGTAGAGACACAATTGGTATAGAGATACGTACCTTTCAAGGGTATGGAGTTTGGCTTGTTGACCATAGTCAAGGTCAAATTACATATCAAGGATTGGATATTGGCCCACTAGGAAAACCATCTAGTGAGGGTTATTAATTCGCAATAAAATAGTGGTAGTAAATGGATTAATTAAACACCTTATTAATGCATACATATATATGAACATACTCTCATAAGTTTTCTTTTTCACATCTAGGTCATCATCATGAGCACATCAAACATTGATAAACGATCAATCTTGGATAACAAGCTGGTTAGCAGCAACTATTCTGACTGGATCAGGCAAGTGAGAATTATTCTCAGAGCTGAAAAGATCCATTATGTCTTGGATAAAGATCCACCACCACTTCCATCAGATGATGCCATTGATGAGATCAAAGGTATTTATCGAAAATACATGAAGGATAGTGAAGTGGCACCATGTCTGATGCTGGGTGCTATGTCCTCGGAGCTTTAGAAGCAACATGAAATGATGGATGATAGAACAATCATTTTGCATCTTGAGGAGCTTTATTCTTCTCAAGTTAGAATTGAGCAATATAAGATTGCTCGAGCTCTATTTAGCTACAAAATGATGGAAGGCACTTTAGCTGCTACTCATGCATTGAAGATGTATGGGTATATTGAGCATTTGAGTAGACTTGGCTATGTTATGGATAATGATCTATACATAGATTTAATCTTGTACTCGTTGGCTCCAAGTTATGCACTTTTTGTGCTTAACTTCAACATGAACAAGATCTAAGTAACCATTCATGAGTTATTCAATATGCTCAAGACAGCTGATGGATCCTTTAAGAAGGATCCAAAAAGTGTCATGGTTGTCACTTCTGCTAAAGGCAAGAAGCAGAAGAAGAAGAAGACAATCAAGGCGCAACCAAAGAATGGTGGGATCTCGAAGAAGAAGGTTGCCAAGAAAGAGAATCCCAAAAGAACTTGCTTCTATTGTGGAAAGGATGGTCATTGAAAGCATAACTGCAAGGCCTATCTAGATTCTCTCAAGGAGAAGAAGCAAGCTAATGCTTCTACTTCAGGTTTTCATATGATTGAAATTAATACTTATTCTATTGCTTCAAAACAATCTTGGGTATCAGATACTGAATGTGGATCTCACTTGTGTAATGATCTACAGGGGTTTAGAAGCTTTAGAAGAGTAGGAAAGGCAGAGATATGTTTGCAGTCAGCTACTAGACAAAACATCTCTATAATAGTTGTGGGGACTTACTATTTGCCTCTTCCTAATGGATTAGTACTGGAATTAAATAATTGTTATTATGTTCTAGCTTTATCCAAGAGTATTATTTCTTTTAGTTGTTTATTGAACGATTATGACATTTCTTTAAAGGACAAGTGTTGTTACATTTTTAAGAACAATATGTTTTATGCAAAAGCTATCATTGAGAATGGTATATTTGTTCTTGATTTAATTAAAGAAGTCCATAATGTGGATACCAAGAGAATGAAACATGATAATCTAAATACCTCATATTTATGGCATTGTTGTTTAGGCCATATAAATGAGAAATGCATGACCAAATTACACAAGTCAGGTGATTTGGGATCATTTGATTATGAATCATTTGATACATGCGAATCTTGTTTATTGGAAAAAAATGACAAAAGCTCCCTTTATTGGTAAAGGAGAACGAGCTAAAATGGTTTTAGACTTAATACATTCAGATGTATGTGGTCCAATGACTACACATGCCAGAGGAGGTTACTCTTACTTCATTACTTTCATAGATGATTATTCCAGGTTTGGATACATCTATCTAATGAAATATAAATCAGAAGCATTTGAAAAGTTCAAAGAATTCATAAATGAAGTAGAGAAACAACTTGTCAAGAGTATTAAAACACTTAGATCAGATCGAGGTGGAGAATACTTAAGCCAAGAATTTCAGGATTATCTTAGATATAATGGGATTTTATCTCAATGGACTTCACCATATATACCGCAACACAATGGTGTATCTGAAAGGAGAAATCAAACACTATTAGATATGGCTCGATCAATGATGAGCCGAGTAGACTTGCCTAAGTCCTTTTGGGGATATGCACTAAAAACTGCTGTTTCTGTGTTAAACAAAGTTCCTAGTAAATCGGTTGATGTTACTCCATATGAGATGTGGAATAACAAGAAACCCACGCTTTCTCATATGAAAGTATGGGGTTGTCCTGCTTATGTGAAGAGGACAATGTCAAACAAACTAGATGTTAAGTCTAACAAATGTTTATTTGTGGGATATCCAAAAGAAACGTTTGATATTATTTATATCATCCCTTAGAACAAAAGGTATTTGTTTCAAGGCATGTTGTCTTCTTGGAAAGAGAATTTCTTATACGAAAGGACAGTAGGAGTAAAATTGAACTTAGTGAAGTTCCAGACCCACAAATAGAAGTAGATCAACCGATTGGACCCGAAACTAAATTCATAATGATGAGATTGCAGTTGAACCTGATTATACACAAAATCCTAGAAGATCTACTAGGATGCATTCTATCCCTGTGAGATATGGATTTCACATTGATTTAGATAGAGGCATAACTGTAGTAAAGGACAATGAGCCTACAAGTTATAAAGAAGTTTTGAACAGTTCAGAACATGATTTATGGCTTAAGGCTATGCAGTCTAAAATGGACTCCATGTATGAGAATAAAGTATGGACTTTAACTTAACTACCTGAAGGGATAAAACCCATAGGGTGCAAATGGGTCTTCAAAAAGAAGACCGACATGGAAGGTAATATAGTTACCTATAAAGCTCGCTTAGTAGCAAAGGGTTATCGTCAAAAGGAAGGTATTGACTATGATGAAACCTTTTCTCTTATGGCGATGCTTAAGTCTATAAGAATACTTTTAGCCATTACAACTCATTATGATTATGAGATTTGGCAAATGGATGTGAAGACAAGTTTCCTAAATGGAAATCTGAATGAGGATGTATATATGACACAACCAGAAGGGTTCACATCAGGAAATGGCGAAAAGGTATGCAAGCTTTAAAGATCCATTTATTGATTGAAGAAAGCCTCTAGGAGTTGGAACATACGATTCAATGAGACAATCAAAGAGTTTGGTTTCTCACAGAATGAAGATGAACCTTGTGTGTATAAAAGAGTCAGTGGGAGTGCAATTATCTTCCTATTTCTATATGTAGATGACATATTGATCATGGGAAATGACATTTCTCTTCTCCAATTTGTTAAAATATGGTTATCCATGCAATTCTCCATGAAAGACCTTGGAGAAGCATCCTATATTCTTGGAATAAGGATCTATAGAGATAGATCCAATAGGTTGCTAGGTCTTTCTCAAAGTACATATATAGATAAAGTATTGAAGAGGTTCAATATAGATCTCTTTAAGAAAGGGTTTATACCCAAGGTACATGTGAAATACCTTTCTAAGTCTATGTGTCTGCAGACACTAGAGGATAGAGAGAGCATGAATAAAATACCATATGCATCTGCAATTAGTTCTATCGTGTATGCTATGTTATGTACACGTCCAGATATAGCATTTGCTTTGAGTGTCACAAGCAGATTCCAATCCAATTTTGGAGAGAAACACTGGGCAGCTGTCAAGAATATCCTTAAGTACTTGAGAAGGACCAATGATATATTCTTGGTATATGGATAGGGTATTTTGGAAGTAAATGGGTATACAGATGCCAGCTTCCAATATGACAAAGATGATTGTAAATCACAGTCTGGTTATGTGTTCATAATGGAAGGAGGAGCAGTTAGTTGGAAGAGTTCCAAACAAGAAACAACTACTGATTCCATGACAGAAGCTGAGTACATTGCTGCTTCAGAAGCAGCCAAAAAAGCAATCTGGATCAAAAACTTCATAACTGAACTATGAGTGGTGCCTAGCATTGTTGATCCGATTCCTTTGTATTGTTACAACAATGGAGCCATTGCACAAGCAAAGGAACCACGGTCTCATAAGCAATCCAAGCATGTTCTTAGATGCTACCATCTCATAAGGTAAATAGTAGCTAGAAATGTTGTGAAAATAGAAAGGGTTCCCACAGATGATAATGTGGCAGATCCCCTCAGTAAAGCACTTTCCCAGATTAAGTATGATCACCATATAAATAGCATGGGTCTAAGACATATGAGTGATTGGCTCTAGTGCCAGTGGGAGATTGTTAGAAGTATGCCCTAGAGCCCATATAATAGGGATGTATTTCATATGTATGAGTTTATATTCTTAATAAAAGGCATCATTCATTTATTAATGCTATGTTTAAATACATGAGTTTGTAAATCTTAAATTAATAAATGAAGTCCTAGATATTATGAACATAGTGCAAAAGCAATCATGAAAGTGTTCATGATATGAGATGTCTATTACGTGAAAATGTGTTAATATCTAAATATCCCTAGTCATAGAATTAACAAGATAGGGCATTGTTAATTCAGACAGACTAGCACATGTTATGCTTCTTGAATAGTTCAAGCAGTGGTTCTCATAACTGTGATTATAGAAGATAATCAAAGCTAACATGTGGATGCTTGTTAGAAGAACAAGTTCATTGGAGACCTACAAAGAGAATCCTCACATGGATATTAAATCTATATGAGTGAGGAATCTCTTCATAATGGTTGTGCAAGTATCCTTAGACTTGAGATCACAAAAGTTATCTTAAGTAGCAAGTGGTATATTTTGACTCCATAACTAATTACTTCCAACTGGGAGTGAACATAGTTAAGAGATTGGGTATATCATGACCTACTTGAAGATAGTTGAGTGATTGACAAAGGATTCACCATCCCAGATTTAATAAAGGAAAGTTATCTTGCATGATTCTATAATTGCCTTGTTTAGAGAATCTCTTGCCAGAGTAATATGCCAAGATGGATAGAGATCCATGGAGGGAATTTTGGTAATAATGGTTAAATTAATATAACATACATAGTTAGATTTATATGAGTTGATAGAAATTCATACTCAGAATCTAAGTGAGGTAAGAGTGGTGAAATGAGTAATTACACAGTAACTGTTTCTATGGAAGGGTATAGTTAAACCACTTGACTTTCCTAACATTTAGGTAGTCAAGATGCCTAGCTAGAGGCCAATCATGACTTGTATAATAATGTATCAAGAATATCAGTGGGGATTGATAAAATGATTTAAAGGAGTTTTAATCATGTGAGTTTTGAATAAAACTCACAATTACATATTATACTGCTAACATGGACAGGAACCCAATAGGTCACACACATATAGAGAAAAAGGATAAAATGGTAAAATGACAAGGATAATAATATTTGATATTATTATGGGGATAGAGAAGTGAATAAGATAATAATTAATTAGAGAGTTTAATTAATTATGATCAAGTAAAATTATTCGCAGAACGTTTTTGATATATGCTGTAAAATTGGACCTAATTGAAATAATGTATTTCATAATTGATTATTATTGAACTATAAGTGTTATAGGGCTGATATAATAATTAATAGGTCCATTGGAGGGATTATAAAGGCCCAAAGAGGTGAAGTTGGCATAGAAGCCCTCCTAAAGAAGGGCCACATGCCAACTCCAAAATAGAAGGCCTTAGAGGCCTATTTCTCGGACCAAAATAAATTAAATATGTTACATAAGTGTTATGGAGGGTACATATTGAATTTGGTTGGATTTGGAATTCATTTGGGTAATTAAATCCAAGTATATGTACGAAGGGCCTAGTTTGTGGGTTTTGTGTATAGTCTTTTGTGAAAGGGTTTAAATTGGATTTAATTGAGCCCAAATAATTATAAATAATTCTAGAAGCCCAATTAATAATTCTCTAGCAATTTTAAAGAGCCCAATCCCATTATTAAGTTGGATTTTTAACCTATATATAAAAATCCAAGTGATGAGGAATTAGGGTTAAGAGTATATGAACACTTAAGAAAAGTTTCTTCTCTTTTTCTCTCTACCCTAGCAGCCACTCCCAAAGCTAGCTTCTAGGGTTTTTGGCCAGCCCTTGTTTTCTACCAATTGTTTGTTCATTCTATCATTCTCTAGTATGGATTACTCATTGGAGGTGTTCGATTTTAGACACTGTGGTTTGCGACAACCCAGTGCGAAGAAAAATCAACTGTACAACAAAAATCAAAGGTGATTTTTCTTATTCTCATTAATATGTATATTGTAAATTCATGGCAAGATCAGATATATTGGTTAAAAATTTTAAATTTCACTTATGTATAAGATGCATGTAACCGATAATTCCCAACAAGGCTTGGAAGGGACTGATGTTAATGGAAGAATGATGGCTAGTTTTATACTAATATTTTGCCAGACTAAGCCATTTAGCCCATTATTTAGGATTGTGAAATGTCATGCAGCAAGGATAAGTTTCTAGGTACCGATTGAGCCTATCAGTCTGTCCATCACTTTGAGGGTGATAGGCTATAGTGAGTTTGAGTTGAGTGTCCAACAGCTTGAAAAGTTCTTGCCAAAAATTGCCAGTGAAGATTTTATCCCTGTCAAAGACTATACAGTGAGTCATGTCAAGTAATTTAAAAATGTGATCCATGAAAGCTTGAGCCACTATAGATGCAATAAAGGGGTGTGAAAGAGGGATGAAATGGGCCATTTTGGAGAATCTATCAATAAATACCAGGATGGAATCAAAGCCTTCAGATTTAGGTAGTTTGTCAATAAAGTCAATTCAAATGTCTATCCAAATTTGGAAGGGAGTGGGTAGGGGTTACAAGAGTCTAGGTGAAGCTACTATTTATGGTTTGCACCTTTGATAGGTGTCATAGCAGGAAATCTAAGTGATAACCTAATGCTGCATCTGAGGTCAGTAAAAGGTTTGTTGTAATCTATGAAAAGTGGCTCTAATCCCTCAATGGTCACCAATTGGAGAGTCATGGCACAAAGCAATTAGTTGCTACCTGAGAGAGGTAGTTGCCCCTATGTACAACCTACCTTTGTATTTAAGAATCCTTAAAAGAAAGGTTAGCCACTTCTATTTTGGGACCTTCAATGATAAGAGATAAATTGGATTGAAAGCTAGATAAGAGGTTCCAAGATTTCAATGAGAGGATGATGGCCATGATTGGTGGACAGGTGGCTTCTTTAGCACCAAATGCTAGAACTCGACCTATAGCACCTGTTCATTGGATAGTGAAGCCAATGTAAGTTAAGGACTCTACCATGATAGATGCTACTGTACCTCCAGATCTACGAAGGTGGGAAAGGAAGTATGAGTCAGAAAATGACTATATCAAAGATAAGGATGAGGATTATAACCCTCCTATGATGAATGTAAGAAATAGGGGTACTAATGCTGAAGACTTAGCCTTCAAGAAAATGAAGGAGAAGGTTGAGGCAATGTCTAGGTTATTATCTATTATAAGAGGAATAAACGTGGAAAATAGGGATTTAAATAGAGATGAACAGCTACCCTAAACATTCAAGATGCCTGATCTGCCTAAATTTGATGGTAATTTTGATCCTTCTCTACATTTCAAGTAGTACAGCCTAATCGTAAAGGGAACCACCTTAACAAGGAAGCAAAAGGTGTAAAATTTCTGTCTGAGCTTAACAGGTTTAGTGATAGATTGGTATTATTGGTTGGACAGATGCACCAAAGAAGATTAAGACTTGCTAATTAAAGAATTCCTCAAGTAGTATAACTATAGTATGGGGATGGAGGTCACTCAAAAGACTCCAAATTGCTCCAACAAAATCATGATGAGTTTTTTTATGAGCATTTGACAAGGTAAAGGAACCGGGTAATAGAGATAAAGAGGAAGCCTAATACAACTAATCAAATTAAGCTCTTCATTTAAAATGCAAGTCTGTACTTGAGGGATGGCCTAAAAATTAATGGATTAACGGATTGGGAGTCTTTAAAAGACATAGCCATAGAAGCTGAATGTGAGTATTTGGCCAGAAGGGCCAATAATAAGGCTGCAAAAAAGAACTTTGGCAACAACAAGATGGCCGAAAGTAGTAATGGAGCGAATAGAAGTGGAAAGATAGTTAAAGTGTCTACTATGAAGGTTAATTAGAGGTATTACTTTGACCACCTTGTAAAGTCCTTATTTTAGGTTTTAGATCGGCTATGCAACAAAGGGAAGTTACAACCATTGCCATCGAGACTTGCTAAGAGTTAAGGGATGCCCCACCATAGAGAGGACTAGTACTGTGCTTACCATTAGCATACATGGCATCTCATTGATTATTGCCACACCCTGGGAAATAAGATTCAGGATCTGATAGATAATAAATAGATTTTAGATATTGAAAAGAGAGAAAAGAAGAAAAAGGAAGGGTTAAAATGCCATGCTACCTCTAGTTTTCATGATTGGGTCTAATTTACCCAAGTGGTATGTGATGAGAGACATGTATAGGAATGAGTACATGACTGTTACTCCTTCCATTCCCAAAGTAACAAAGCCAAGTGAAAAAAATTGATCAATTTCAATGATTGATTATTGGGAATTCCTCTATCGAGAGCAAAAATGAAGAAGCTATAGTACCCATATATATATAAAGTTCAGCTAGTGAAAGTGAAGAGGAAGTAAGGTAAGAGAAGAAAGTGAAGGTGGTCACTAGAAGTAGAAGGGTTGCCCTTGAAATTGAGAAGTAAATAGCTCTTGCTATAGTGCCTACTAAGAAAACAACTAAGGAGAATTAGATAATAAAGTAGTTGAAGAAGACATAATCCCATATTTCGAGTTGTAATTTATTGAGACATTCTCTGTCGCACAAGCATAAATTATGGAATCCTTGAGTGAGTTTACTATTTTCACTACTGTTTCACCTTTTGAATTATTAGATTTAGTCAAGGAAGGCACATAAGAAAATATTGTGTACTTTGATGCTGATATGCCTGCTGAAGTCAGAAACTACAATCGTCCTCTTTACATTAAGTCTTAGGTGAATGGTAAACACATAACATGCATAATGGTAAATGATAGGTCCTTGATCAATGTGTGTCCTCAGGTTGCAATTCCTACTTTTAGGCTAAATGAGAGCATATTGAACAAGTCAAATTTGATCATTTCCACTTATAATAATTCTAAAAGGAAAGTTATTGAGACCTTCAAAGTTATAGTGAAGATAGGGCCAATTGAGACCAAAGCTAAGTTTGTGGCATTACTTATTTCTACCAACTTTTTTTGTAATGCATGAAAGGCCATAGTTTCTTAAATTAAGGGAAGTACCCTTTAGATTGCATCAACTGATCAAGATACCTTGTGATGTTTAGGTTATCACCATTAAAGTTGTAAGAGAGAATTAGTATTTGTGCTGGAAATCACTAAGTAGCCTTTCAATGTGTTTCATTTGTCTATAATCAATGATAAAGAGAATGAAGGTGGTTTTGCTGATAGCCCACAAGTAATTAACATGCTAAAGAAGATGCATTTCTTACCTGAAGCTAGTTTAGGAAATAATTCCTAAAGGTCGTAAACTGCTATCACTATCAAGGGACATGAGGATATGAAGGGGTTAGGTTACATTGGTCCTAGTTGAAAGGGCAAAGGAAAAGAAACAACAAAGGATATCCCTCACATTTTCAAAAGCTTTGTGCCAGCTTAAGGTGTTTACCTTTACTGAGGAGAGAATGAGCCTTAATTGGTGGGAGATAAGATAGTGCCAAGTTTGAGCTATTTAATGAAATTTTTAATATGGAATAGGGGATCATCAAGCTAGTTAAAGGTTTCTAGGAGAAGGAGACTCTTCTACATCATTCAGTATAGATAAAGAAGTGCCTAAAGAGATCATAATCGCAAAGTTGCTTGTTGTTTAGAAGAAGGGTAAAGAGAAGGTTAAAGCTGAAGATGCAGTTAAGCCAAACCTAAAAGCTGGAGAGGCATCTGTGATTATCAAGGTTGCAAAAGATACTTTAATTGGTATTATTTATGTTCCAAAAACTTTTTAGTGAGAATAATGATTTCTCTTTTGATTATATTAATAAGATGAAAAATTTGCTTACTTGTATGATGTGTTTTCTGATTTTAATATGTATAATCATGATCATAAATCATTCATATTTGACATTAACTTAAAAAATACATATTCATTTAATCTCAAAATAAAAGAAAATCCTAAAGAAATCTTATTAGCATAAGATATAACTCTTGAAGAAAGAGAAATATTTGAGAGAATATTGAAAAAATATGAGTCTTTGCCTAGACCTATAAGGACATGCTGAGAATAGATCAAAAGGTAGTTAAACATGCCATACCAACCTATCCAAGGTACAAGCCAGTCAAATAGAAGCTTAGGAGAGTTAGGTCAGAGTAGGTTGAAAAGGTCAAAGATGAAGTTAGGAAACAAATAGAAGCCAAATTCCTAGTAGAGGTTCAATACCCAACATGGTTGGAAATTGTAGTCCCTATAACAAATAAAGATAGAAGGATTAGAGTCTTTATCAACTATAAGGATTTGAACAAGGCTTACTCTAAGGATGATTTTCCCTTGGCCTCACATAAATATTTTGGTAGATAATGCAGCTACCTTATAGTTTATGGATGGGTATACAGGGTATGATAAGATTTTGAATAAGATTATGGATAAGATCAAGATAGCCTTTATCACCGAATGGGGTACCTACACCTATCAGGTCATGCCCTTTGGATAGAAGAATGCAGGTGCTACATATCAGAGGATGACAACTAGGATATTGGATAACTTGATCCATAAAGAGGTAGAGGTGTATGTGGACGATATGATGATCAAGTTGGTTACCCGAGAAGGCCATTTTGAGGTATTAGAAAATTTCTCTTAAAGAATTGACAAATACAATGTTCACCTCACCCCAAGAAGTGCATATTTAAAGTTACTTCAGGTAACCTTTTGGGAGATGCAGTGAGCCAGGAAAGGATAGAGATAGATCTTGACAAGGTGAAAGCCATCAAAAAAATATATGTACCTTAAAAGAAGAAGAAAGTTAGGGGACTTCTAGGTAGGAATTAATACATAAATAAGTTCATAGCCAAGTTGACTTCAAGTTACTTAAAAAGGATTAACTAGTGGTTTGGAACAAAGATTGTTAAAAGGCATTTGCCACCATAAAGGAAAACCTTTTGCATCCACTGATGTTGAGACCACCTCAGGCAAGCAAGGCATTGATGTTATATTTTTCCATAAAGGATAGTTTAGTGTAGGCTATTATGGCTCAAGAAAATAACTTTGGGATTGAGTACACATTTTACTATCTCAGTAAGAAGTTTCGCCCATATAAAGCTAAGTATATAAAAGTTGAGAAGATTTTCCTAGCAGTCATTTGGGCTTTAAAGAAGCTAAGGTATTACTTCCATTGCTATAGAGTATAAGCTATTTTATTCCAAAAATCACATAAAGAATTTCATAAATATTGGATGAGAAAACCGAAATTTCCAAATTAATTAATAGCCCAATTTATGCATGTTTTACTTGTATTATTATTTTTTCATGTCTTTATTTATTGTAAATAAATGTTTTCATTCGAAAACTAACCTAAAACTTGTTAAATTATTTATACAAGCTTAAGTGGGATTTTTCTACAACAAAGGGACCAATGTCCTGATTTTCATCCAAAAAATAAAATGTAAATTAAGAGTTTTTCTTTATAACTATAAATTATTTTATATTTAAAATTAACTAACATAATTCTTTTTCCAAAGCCATGAGGGATCAATTATCTCATTCTTTTTACTCAAAAATAGACCCAAAATGATTGCCTTTTGTAAATATCCATGCGAGGACTGACATCCTCATTCAAATAAACTCAATTAATTTCCAGATTTTTGTATGATTTTATCTTTATATTTTATTCTTTTATTCTTTAATGGTTTTTATACATGCTTTACAGCTTTCCAATGTCTTTTAGTGCATTTTTTTATTTTCAAGCATAATAACTCATGCGAGAAAAGAGATAAAGTAAATTAATCATTAAAAATTATTTATATAATATTAACCAAAGGTATAAATAGGAGTGAATTCTAAATTATTGCTGGTTTTGGTTACATAAGGTTAGAACTCATTTTTCAATGTTTTTTTAGGTGGCAACTCCATGATACCTGCCTTGTGGTGCCCAACAAATGCCCTTGTAGATTGATCACCAATAATGAATGGGGATATCCTGAGCCGCTATTCCATGCTTTTTGTAGGCTTGAGGCATCACGAATTTGGTTGAATCCCTATCAATTACAAAGCGATCAGCCTTTACTAGTTAAATGAACCTTGATCCAATCTTGAGTCTTAAAGGTAATCTTTCGAGGACAAATCGGATGCCTATAAGGTTTGACGCACAACACACAATCCCTGGCATGTCTTCATAGGTCTAAGTAAAGACTCTTTCATATTTTTTCGAAATTTTCTCTCTTTAGGAGTTACATATGATGCTAATAAGATTTTCTTTCATTCCAAAATTAGATGAGCATGTATTAGTTGAATTGATGTCAAATATGATTAATTCATTATCATAATTATGCATATTGAAATTAAAAGAAACATCCCACAAGTTAGCAAAATTGATCATCTTATTAATATAATCAAAAGAAAAGTCATTATTCTCATCATAAACTTCGAGAACTTAAGTTATGTTAATGAAATTATCATCATCTTCAATCTTTGTAGCAGTTGTAGATATCTCTCCAACTTTAAGTTTTGGCTCTGGTGGAGCTTGAACTTTCATTTTCTCTTTGCCCTTCTTCTAAACGGCAAGCAACTTCTCAGTCACAATCTCCTCAAGCACTTCTTTATCCCAGATTGAGTGATCCAGCAGGATCTCTTCATCTTAAAATTCTCAAATGGCTTGATAATACCGTGTTCCCAATTAAAAACATCATTGAATAGCTCAAAATTAGGCATAATCTTATCTCACACTAGTTGAGGCTCATTTTCTCCATAATAGAGGTAGACCCCTGAAGCTGGCATAAAGTTCTTAGAAATATGAGGGACCTAACCTACTACCCTTTTTCCTTTACTCTTTTTCTCTAAACAAGTGTAGCCTAACCCCTTCTGACCTTTCTACATTTTGGTGGTAATAACATCTTAAAGCCCTTAGGTTGTATAACCATAATAATGATTGCATGCTATATGGACCCTTATATGTTAATCAAACTCAAACAAATTAGGAGGGTACCAATCAAAGGCTACCATACCCTAACAGGCCCAACCCGATCTATTTGAGTTGGCTAAAATATATAATAGTCAAAACCCATTCGTCTATACTTTAAATTAGAGAGGTTATGCTATCTATTTTTAGCCTTGCACCATACGTACCCATTGGCTATCTTGTTAACCCTTAGGTTAAGCCCACCAAGAGATTACACGACCTCCTGTATGGGAGTAATAAGGTTGAAAGGCTATTATTATGCTTGTGTATGTTTATGGTTAATCTCTAATGAAGCCATACATTGCATCCACACATAATGTATATACCATGCTCATGCATCATTCACAATTCATCACTCGTAACATGCGACTCTTATAGCCATCATAGATTCATTTAGGTGGTCTAGAGGGTTAGATGGGTACCTAGTTTGAAGATCAATATCCATTTTATCGAGATCAAATTCAGGTTCAAATTTGGGTTTTGAAGTCAGTTCTAAGTTAGGTTCAAGCCAATTACAAAAAAGAAATTAGAAAATAAATTTGGACATGGAGAACGAGGGATTGCATGAGATACGAAAAGGAAATAAGACTTGGAGAGTTGTTGATGACACAACTGTAAGGTTTCCATTCCTGAGGGAGAGGCTAAATGTTACTCTTACTAGGCCTTTGACGGTATGGGAAGATCTGGATCGAAGATTCGATAAGGGGTTCTAGGATTTGTAAGAGAGTTTATACCTATGATTTGTTAGTTAGTGGCTTTTGTAACACCTAACATCAAAAACTCAACTTACAACATCTGCTCATAAGACAGTAGAGCCAACACATGTTGGAAATATTACCGTAGTCGATGCTACTATGCTTCGAGGCCCACTTAAGAGGGAAAGGAAGAATTGTTGGAATGTATCGGTTACATGCATCTCATACATAAATGGAATTTAAAATTTTTAACCAATATTACTGATCTTACCATGAATGTACAATATTCATATTAATAAGAATAAGAAAAATCACCTCTGATTTTTGTTGAACAGTTGATTTTCCTTCGCACCGGGTTGTTGCAAACCATAGTGTCCAAAATCGAACACCTCCAATGAGTAATCCACACTAAAGAATGATAGAATGAACCAACAATTAGTAAGGGACAAGGGGATGGCCAAAAATCCCTTGAGCTAGCAAGGGAGGTGGCGGCTAGGGTAGAGAGAAAAAGAAGAAACCCTTTCTTAAGTGTTTTCTCACTTAACCCTAATTCCTCATTATTTGGATTTTTATAGTTAGGTTAAAAATCCAACTTCATAATGAGATTTGGCTCTTTAAAATTTCTGGAGAATTATTAATTGGGCTTCTGGAATTATTTATAATTATTTGGGCTCAATTAAATCCAATTTAAGCCTTTTCATAAAAGACTGCACAAAACCTTCAAACTAGGCCCTCTATACAAACACTTGGATTTAATTACCCAAATGAATTCCAAATCCAACCAAATTAAATATGTAGGCTCCTCAAAACTTATGAAACATATTTAATTTAACTTGGTCCAGGAAATAGGCCTCTAAGGCCTTTTACTAGGGAGTTGGCATGTGGCCCTCTTCTGGAGGGCTTTTTCGCCAACTTCATTCCTCTGGCCCCTTTATAATTCCTTCAATGGACCCATTAATTATTGTATCAACCTTATAACACTTATATTCCAATAATAATTAATTATGAAATACATTATTTTAATTAGGTCCAATTTTATAGAACATTTCTCAAAAGTTCCGTGAACAATTTTACTTGATCATAATTAATTAAACTCTTTAATTAATTATTATCTTATTCACTTCTCTATCCCCACAATGATATAAAATATTATTATCCTTGTCATTTTACCATTTTATCCTTTTTCTCTATATGTGTGTGACCTATTGGGTTCCTATTGATATTCTTGATACATCATTATACAAGTCATGATTGGCCTCTCGCTAGGCATCATGACTAACCAAATGTCAGGAAAGTCAAGTGGTTTGACTATACCCTTCCATAGAAACAGTTACCATGTAATTACTCCTTTCACCACTCTTATCTCAATTAGATTATGAGTATGGATTTCTGTCAACTCATATAAATCTAATTATGTATGGTCTATTAATTTAACCATTGTTCCCAAAATTCCTTCCATGGATCTCTATCCATCTTAGCATATTACTCTGGCCAGAGATTCTCTGAACAAGGCAATTATAGAATCATGCGAGATAACTTCCCTTATTAAATCTTGGATGGTGAATCCTTTGTCAATTACTCAACTATCTTCAAGTAGGTCATGATATACCCAATCTCCTAACTATGTTCACTCCCAGTTGGAAGTAATTAGTTATGGAGCCAAAGTATACCACTTGCTACTTAAGATAACTTTGGTGATCTCAAATCTAAGGATACTTGCACAACTGCTATGAAGAGATTCCTCACTGACATAGATTTAATATCCATGTGAGGATTCTCTTTGCAGGTCTCCAATGAACTTGTTCTTCTAACAAGCATCCGCATGTTAGCTTTGATTATCTTCCATAATCACAGTTATGAGAACCACTGCTTGAACCATTCAAGAAGCATAACATATGCTAGTCTGTTCGAATTAACAATGTCCTATCTTTTTAATTCTATGACTAGGGATATTTAGATATTAACGCGTTTGCATGCAATAGTCATCTCATATCATAAACACCTTCATGATTGCCTTTGCACTGTGTTTATAATATCTAGGACTTTATTTATTAATTTAAGATTTACAAACTCATGTATTTAAACATAGCATTAATAAATGAATGATGCCTTTTATTAAGAATATAAATTTTTAATACATATGAAAAACATCCCTATTACATGGGGTCTAGGACATACTCTCGAACAAGAATGACCCTAAGGATGACTTCATAGAGGAAAAAGATGAAGAGTATATCCCACCAATCATAAATATAAGAATTAGAGGTCATAGTCCTAAGGATCCAACCTTCACAAAAATAAAGGAGAAGATTGATGCTATATCTAGGCTATTAGCTACTGGCAGGGGAATGAACCCTAAAGATAAGGATATAGATAGAGATTAATTGTTGCCCTAAAGGTTTAAAATGCCTAATTTGTCAAGTTTTGATGGCACCTCAAACCCATCAGTGCATGTCAAACAATACATGTTAATTATGAAAGGGACCACCTTGTCCAAGAAATAGAAGGTAGAGTAGTTTTGTCTGAGTTTGATTAGACCTGCAATAGATTAGTACCATGGGTTGAATAGACATACTAAAGAAGATTAGGATCTATTAACTAAAGAAATCCTCAAGCACTATGATTGGAGCCCTAGGAAGAAAGTTACCTTGAAGTACATTGAGTTGCTTCGATAAAAACATGACGAATCCTTTCATAAATACCTCATAAGATGGAGGAATAGGATGATGGAAATAAAGAGGAAGCTTGACATAACTTATCAGATTAGGCTATTTGTTAGGAATGTAAGCCTATACCTGAAGGATGGTTTGAAGATGAAAGATCTGAAGCATTGGGAGTCTTTAAATAACATAGCCATAGAAGTTGAAGAAGAGTACTTAGTCAAGAGAGTAAATAGTAAAAATATAAGGAGGTACTTCGTTAATAGCAAGGCAATAGGAAACAACAATTGGTCAAAAATAACTAGAAAAATCATAAAAGTATTCACTACAGAGGTTAGTCAGAGGTATTACTCAAATTTAAGGAAGTTTCTCTCTTGGGTATTGGATAGGTTGAGCAAAAAAAAAAGAAGCTTTAGCCACCGTGCCCATGGCATGCAAAGAGTCAAGAGTTGCCCTATCATAAAAAAGATTGATATTGTGCATAGCATCAGTATATCAAGGATCTAACTAATTATGTCATTCCCTAAAGAATAAAATTTAGGATATGATAGATAGCAAGTAGATTTCAGATCTTGAAAAGAGAGATAAGAAAAAGAAAAGATGTTACAATGATATGCCACCTTCGGTGTTTATGATTGATCCAATCTACCTAAGTGGTATGTCATGAGGGACCAGTATAGGAATGAAAATGTGGTTGTTACTCGTTCTACCCCAAAAGTAATAGAGCCAGTTGGAGAAAATTGGCTAGTTTTTATGATTGATTACTGGGATACTCCCATAGAAAGTGAGGATAATGGGGAAAAAAGTAGAAAAAGATAAAAAATATAAGGTGATCACAAAGAGTGGAAAAGTGGCCTCGAAGGTTGAAAAGTAGCCAGATTTTGTTATATTACCTATAAAAAAAAAGGTTTAAAATAATCAGATTATCAAGCAGCTAAAAAAGACATAGGCTTATATTGTTATTTAGGATTTATTAGGGCAATCACCTTTCCATAGATAGAAGTTATTGGAGGCTTTAAGTGAGTCTATTATTGCTGCCACTATCTCACCCTCTGAGTTGATAGATTTGGTCAGGAAAGGAGGGAAGAAATTACTTCCAAACTGCCCTCTTCATATACCAAGAATATATCCTTAGTCCTTTTCAAGTACTTAAGGATATTTTTGACAACTGCCTAGTGTTCCTCTCCAAAATTGGATTGGAATCTGCTTGTGACACTCAAAAGTAAATGCTACATCTGGACGTGTCTGTAACACAGCATACATGATAGAACCAATTGTAGATGTATATGGTATTCTATTCATGCTCCCTCTATCCTCTAGTGTCTGCGGAAAAATAGACATAGAAAGGTGTTTCCCATGCACCATGGGTATAAACCCATTCTTAGAGAGATCCATATTGAACTTATTCAATACTTTATCTACATATGTACTTTGAGAAAGACCTAACAACCTATTGGATCTATCTCTATAGATCCTATTCCCATAATATAGGATGCTTCTCCAAGGTCTTTCATGGAGAATTGCTTGGATAACCATATTTTAACAGATTGGAGAAGAGAAATGTCATTTCCCTTGATCAATATGTCATCTACATATAGAACTAGGAAGACAATTGCACTCCCACTGACCCTTTTATACAAACAAGGTTCATCTTCATTATGTGAGAAACCAAACTCTTTGATTGTCTCATTGAATTGTATGTTCCAGCTCCTAGAAGCTTGCTTCAATCCATAAATGGATTTTTGAAGCTTGCATACCTTTTCGCCATTTCCTGATGTGAACCCTTCTGGTTGTGTCATATACACATTCTCAGTCAGATTTCCATTTAGGAAAGCTGTTTTCACATCCATTTGCCAAATCTCATAATCATAATGAGCTGCAATGGCTAAAGTATTCTTATAGGCTTAAACATTGTTATAGGAGAAAAGATTTCGTCATAGTCAATACCTTCTTTTTGATGATAACCCTTTGCTACTAAGCAAGCTTTATAGGTAACTATATTACCTTCCATGTCGGTCTTCTTTTTGATGACCCATTTGCACCCTTTGGGTTTTATCCCTTCAGGTGGTTGAGTTAAAGTCCATACTTTATTCTCATACATGGAGTCCATTTTAGACTGCATAGCCTTAAGCCATAAATTACGTTCTGAACTGTTCAAAACTTTTTGATAGCTTGTAGGCTCGTTGTCCTCCACCACAGTTATGCCTCTATCCGAATCAATGTGAAAACCATATCTCACAGGGATAGAATGTATCCTAGTAGATCTTCTAGGATTTTGTGTATAATCAGGTTCTACTGTAATCTCATCATTATGAAATTCAGTTTCGGGTTCAATTGGTTGATCTACTTATATTTGTGGGTCTTGAACTTCACCAAGTTCAATTTTACTCCCACTGTCCTCTCGTAGGAGAAATTCTCTTTCCAAAAAGATAGCATGATTAAAACAAACACCTTTTGTTCCAAGGGATGATAGAAATAATATCCAAATGTTTCTTTTGGATATCCCACAAATAAACATTTGTCAGACTTAACATCTAGTTTGTCTGACATTGTCCTCTTCACATAAGCAGGACAACCCCATACTTTCATATGAGAAAGTGTGAGTTTATTGTTATTCCACATCTTATATGGAGTAACATCAACAAATTTACTATGAACTCTATTTAACACATAAACAACAGTTTCTAGTGCATATCCCCAAAAGGACTTAGGCAAATCTGCTCGGCTCATCATTGATCGAACCATATCTAATAGTGTTCGATTTCTCCTCTCAGATACACCATTGTGTTGTGGTGTATATGGTGGAGTCCATTGAGATAAAATCCCATTATCTCTAAGATAATCCTGAAACTCTTGGCTTAAGTAATCTCTACCTTGATCTGATCTAAGTGTTTTAATACTCTTGCTAAGTTATTTCTCTACTTCATTTTTGAATTCTTTGAACTTTTCAAATTCTTCTAATTTATATTTCATTAGATAGATGTATCCAAACCTAGAATAATCATCTATGAAAGTAATGAAGTAGGAGTAACCTCCTCTAGCATGTGTAGTCATTGGACCACATACATCTGAATGTATTAAGTCCAAAACCATTTTAGCTCGTTCTTCTTTACCAATAAAGGGAGCTTTTGTCATTTTTTCCAATAAACAAGATTGACATGTATCAAATGATTCATAATCAAATGATCCCAAATCATCTGACTTGTGTAATTTGGTCATGCGTTTCTCATTTATATGACCTAAATGACAATACCTTAAATATGAGGTATTTAGATTATCATGTTTCATTCTCTTGGTATCCACTTTATGAACTTCTTTAATTAAATCAAGAACAAACATACCATTCTCAATGATAGCTTTTGCATAAAACATATTGTTCTTAAAAATGAAACAACACTTGTCCTTTAAAGAAATGTCATAATCATTCAATAAATAACTGAAAGAAATAATACTCTTAGATAAAGCTAGAACATAATAACAATTATTCAATTCTAGTACTATCCACTAGGAAGAGGCAAATGATAAGTGCCCACAAGTATTGTAGAGATGTTTTGTCCAGTAGCTGACTGCAAACATATCTCTACCTTTCCAACTCTTCTAAAGCTTCTAAAACTCTGTAGATCATTACACAAGTGAGATCCACATCTGGTATCTGATACCCATGATTGTCTTGAAGCAGTAGAATAAGTATTAATTTCAATCATATGAATACCTAAAATAGAAGCATCAGCTTGCTTCTTCTACTTGAGAGAATCTAAATAGGCCTTGCAGTTATGCTTCCAATGACCATCCTTTCCACAATGGAAGAAAGTTCCTTTGGGATTCTCTTTCTTGGCAACCTTCTTCTTGGAGATCCTACCATTCTTTGGCTGTGCCTTGGTTGTCCTTTTCTTCTTCTGCTTCTTGCCTTTAACAGAAGTGACAACCATGACACCTTTTGGATCCTTCTTAAAGGATCCATCAGGTGTCTTGAGCATATTGATTAACTTAGGAATGGTTACTTGGATCTTGTTCATGTTGAAGTTAAGCATGAAAGGTGCATAACTTGGAGCCAATGAGTAGAAGATTAAATCTAGATCATTATCCATAACATAGCCAAGTCTACTCAAATGCTCAATATACCCATACATCTTCAATGCATGAGTAGCAGCTGAAGTGCCTTCCACCATTTTGCAGCTAAATAGAGCTTGAGCAATCTCGTATTGCTCAGTTCTAGCCTGAGAAGAATAAAGCTCCTCTAGATGCAAAATGATGGTTTTAGCATCCATCATCTCATGTTGCTTCTGAAGCTCCGAGGACATAGTACCCAGCATCAGACATGCTGCTGCTTCACTATCCTCCATGTATTTTCGATGAGTGCCTTTGATCTCATCAATGGCATCATATGATGGAAGTGGTGGTGGATCTTTATCCAAAACATAATGGATCTTTTTAGCTCTGAGAATAATTCTCACTTGCCTGATCCAGCCAGAATAGTTGCTGCTAACCAACTTGTTATCCAAGATTGATCGTATATTAATGTTTGATGTGCTCATGATGATGACCTAGATGTGAAAAAGAAAAGATACGAGAGTATGTTCATATATATGTATGTTGGATTTTAACGGTAACATGCATCACATACATGAGCAGAATTTTAAAATTTTTTAACCATTAGATCTGATCTTGCCATGAATACATAATATAACTATATGAGAATAAGAAAAATAACCTTTGATTTTTTTTGAACAGTTGATTTTACTTTGCACCGGGTTGTCGCAAACCACAGTGTCCAAAATCGAACACCTCCAATGAGTAATCCACACTAGAGAGAGGTAAATTAAACCAACAAATTGGTGTTTTACTAGGGCTGGCCAAAATTCCTAAGATCTAGCTTAGGAAGTGGCACAAAAAGGAAGAGAGATTAAGAGAAAAGACTTTCCTTTTGTTTTAATCACTTAACCCTAATTCTCATTAGTTGGCCTTTTATAGTTAGGTTAAAATTCCAACTCCTTAATGAGATTGGGCTCTTTAAAATTTATGGAGAATTATAAATTGGGCCTCTGGAATTAATTATAATCATTTGGGCTTAATTAAATCCAAATTAAATCTTTTCATAAAAGACCATGCACAAAATCCACAAACTAGGCCCTTTGTGCATCTAATTGGATTTAAATACCCAAATGGATTCCAAATCCAACCAGATTAAATATGTGAGTTTCATAACACTTATGTAACATATATAAATTAATTTAGTCCAAGAAAAAGACCTCTAAGCCCTTATGTATGGAGTTGGCGTGTGGCCCTTTTCTGGAGGGCTTCCTCCAACTTCTTCATTCCTTTGGCCCTTTATAATTTCTCCAATGGTCCTATTAATTATTATATCAGTCCTATAACACTTATAGTAGTGTTATAACACTTATAAGACAATAATAATTAATCATGAAATACATTATTTCATTTAGGTCCAATTTACAGAACATTTCTCAAAAGTTTCGCGGATAATTTTATTTGATCATAATTAATTAAACTCTTTAATTTATTATTATCATATTCGCTTCTCTACCTTCATAATAATATCAAATATTATTACCCTTATTATTTTACCATTTTACCCTTTTCTCTATATGTGTGTGACCTATTGGGTTCCTGTCCATGTTGGCAGTATAATATGTAATTGTGAGTTCTATTCAAAACTCACATGATTTAAACTCCTTTAAATCATTTTATCAATCTCTATTGATATTTTGATACATCATTATACAAGTCATGATTGGCCTCTAGCTAGGCATCATTACTACTTAAATGTCAGGAAAGTCATGTGGTTTGACTGTACCCTTCCATAGAAACAGTTACCGTGCAATTACTCCCTTCACCACTCTTATCTCAATTAGATTCTGAGTATGGATTTCTGTCAACTCATATAAATCTAATTATTTATGTTCTATTAATTTAACCATTGTTCCTAAAATGCCCTTCATGGATCTCCATCCATCTCGGCATATTACTCTGGCCAGAGATTCTCTGAACAAGGCAATTATAGAATTATGCGAGATAACTTCCCTTGTTAAATCTGGGATGGTGAATCCTTTGTCAATCACTCAACTATCTTCAAGTAGGTCATGATATACCCAATCTCCTAACTATGTTCACTCCCAGTTGGAAGTAATCAGTTATAGAGTAAAAGTATACCACTTGCTACTTAAGATAACTTTGGTGATCTCAAGTCTAAGGATACTTGCACAACCGCTATGAAGAGATTCCTCACTGACATATATTTAATATCCATATGAGGATTCTCTTTGCAGGTCTCCAATAAACTTGTTCCTCTAACAAGCATCCATATGTTAGCTTTGATTATCATCCATAATCACAATTATGAGAACCATTGCTTGAACCATTCAAGAAGCATAACATGTGCTAGTCTGTCCGAATTAACAATGTCCTATCTTGTTAATTCTATGACTAGGGATATTTAGATATTAACACATTTGCATGCGATAGACATCTCACATCATGAACACCTTCATGATTTCCTTTGCACTGTGTTTATAATATCTAGGACTTTATTTATTAATTTAAGATTTACAAACTCATGTATTCAAACACAGCATTAATAAATGAATGATGCCTTTTATTAAGAATATAAATTTCATACATATGAAAAACATCCCTATTACATGGGCTCTAGGGCATACTCTCTAACAATCTCCCACTTGTACTAGAGCCAATCACTCATATGTCTCAGACCCATGCTATTTATATGATGATCATGCTTTATCTGGGAAAGTGCTTTAGTAAGGGGATCCGCCACATTGTCATTTGTGGGAACCCTTTCTATTTTCACATCATTTATAGCTACTATTTCCCTTATGAGATGGTAGCGTCTGAGAACATGTTTGGATCGCTGATGAGACCATGGTTCCTTTGCTTGCGCAATGGCTCCATTGTTGTCACAATATAAAGGAATCGGATCAACAATGCTAGGCACCACTCCTAGTTCGGTTATGAACTTTTTGATCCAGACTGCTTCTTTGGCTGCTTCTGAAGCAGCAATGTACTCAGCTTCCGTCGTGGAATTAGCAGTTGTTTCTTGTTTGGAACTTTTCCAACTAACTGCTCCTCCTTCCATTATGAACACATAACCAGATTGTGATTTACAATCATCTTTGTCAGATTGGAAGCTGGCATCTGTATACCCGTTTACTTCCAAACTGCCCTCTCCATATACCAAGAATATATCCTTAGTCCTTCTCAAGTACTTAAGAATATTCTTGACAGCTGCCCAATGTTCCTCTCCAAAATTGGATTGGAAATCTGCTTGTGACACTCAAAGCAAATGCTACATCGGACGTGTACATAACATAGCATACACGATAGAACCAATTGCAGATGCATATGGTAGTCTATTCATGCTCTCTCTATCCTCTAGTGTCTGTGGACACATAGACTTAGAAAGGTGTTTCCCATGCACCATGGGTATAAACCCTTTCTTAGAGAGATCCATATTGAACCTCTTCAATACTTTATCTATATATGTACTCTGAGAAAGACCTAGCAACCTATTTGATCTATCTCTATAGATCCTTATTCCCAGAATATAGGATGCTTCTCCAAGGTCTTTCATGGAGAATTGCTTGGATAACCATATTTTAACAGATTGGAGAAGAGAAATGTCATTTCCCATGATCAATATGTCATCTACATATAGAACTAGGAAGACAATTGCACTCCCACTGACCCTTTTGTACACACAAGGTTCATCTTCATTCTGTGAGAAACCAAACTCTTTAATTGTCTCATTGAATCATATGTTCCAGCTCCTAGAGGCTTGCTTCAATCCATAAATGGATCTTTGAAGCTTGCATACCTTTTCGCCATTTCCTGATGTGAATCCTTCTGGTTGTGTCATATACACATCCTCAGAAAGATTTCCATTAAGGAAAGCTGTCTTCACATCCATTTGCCAAATCTCATAATCATAATGAGCTACAATGGCTAAAAGTATTCTTATAGACTTAAGCATTGCTCCAGGAGAAAAAGTTTCGTCATAGTCAATACCTTCTTTTTGACGATAACCTTTTGCTACTAAGCGAGCTTTATAGGTAACTATATTACCTTCCATGTCAGTCTTCTTTTTGAAGACCCATTTGCACCCTATGGGTTTTATCCCTTCAGGTGGTTGAGTTAAAGTCCATACTTTTTTCTCATACATGGAGTCCATTTCGGACTGCATAGCCTTAAGCCATAAATCACGTTCTGAACTGTTCAAAACTTCTTGATAGCTTGTAGGCTCATTGTCCTCTACTACAGTTATGCCTCTATCCGAATCAACGTGAAATCCATATCTCACAAGGATAGAACACATCCTAGTAGGTCTTCTAGGATTTTGTGTATAATCAGGTTCAACTGTAATCTCATCATTATGAAATTCAGTTTCGGGTTCAATCGGTTGATCATCTTCTATTTGTGGATCTTGAACTTCACCAAGCTCAATTTTACTCCCACTGTCCTCTCGTAGGAGAAATTCTCTTTCCAAGAAGACAGCATGCCTTGAAACAAACACCTTTTGTTCTAAGGGATGATAGAAATAATATCCAAACGTTTCTTTTGGATATCCCACAAATAAACATTTGTCAGACTTAACATCCAGTTTGTCTGACATTGTCCTCTTCACATAAGCAGGATAGCCCCATACTTTCATATGAGAAAGCGTGGGTTTTTTGTTATTCCACATCTCATATGGAGTAACATCAATTGATTTACTAGGAACTCTGTTTAACACATAAACAACAGTTTCTAGTGCATATCCCCAAAAAGACTTAGGCAAGTCCGCTCGGCTCATCATTGATCGAACCATATCTAATAGTGTTCGATTTCTCCTTTCAGATACACCATTGTGTTGTGGTGTATATGGAGGAGTCCATTGAGATAAAATCCCATTATCTCTAAGATAATCCTGAAACACTTGACTTAAGTATTCTCCATCTCGATCTGATCTAAGTGTTTTAATACTTTTGCCAAGTTGTTTCTCTACTTCATTTCTGAACTCTTTGAACTTTTCAAATGCTTCAGACTTATATTTCATTAGATAGATGTATCCAAACCTGGAATAATCATCTATGAAAGTAATGAAGTAGGAGTAACCTCCTCTGGCGTGTGTAGTCATTGGACCACATACATATGAATGTATTAAGTCCAAAACCATTTTAGCTCGTTCTCCTTTACCAATAAAGGGAGCTTTTGTCATTTTTCCCAATAAACAAGATTCATATGTATCAAATGATTCATAATCAAATGATCCCAAATCACCTGACTTGTGTAACTTGGTCATGCGTTTTTCATTTATATGGCCTAAACGACAATGCCATAAGTATGAGGTATTCAGATTATCATGTTTCATTCTCTTGGTATTCACATTATGTACTTCTTTAATTAAATCAAGAACAAATATACCATTCTCAATGATAGCTTTTGCATAAAACATATTGTTCTTAAAAATGTAACAACATTTGTCCTTCAAAGAAATGTCATAATCGTTCATCAAACGACTGAAAGAAATAATACTTTTGGATAAGGCTGGAACATAATAACAATTATTTAATTCGAGTACTAATCCACTAGGAAGAGGCAAAATGTAAGTCCCCACAACTGTTGTAGAGATGTTCTGTCCAGTAGCTGACTGCAAACATATCTCTGCCTTTTCAACTCTTCTAAAGCTTCTAAGCCCCTGTAGATCATTACATAAATGAGATCCACATCCGGTATCTAATACCCAAGATTTTTTTGAAGCAATATAATAAGTATTAATTTCAATCATATGAATACCTGAAGTAGAAGCATCAGCTTGCTTCTTCTCCTTGAGAGAATCTAGATAGGCCTTACAGTTACGCTTCCAATGACAATCCTTTCCACAATGGAAGCAAGTTCCTTTGGGATTCTCTTTCTTGGCAACCTTTTTCTTGGAGATCCCACCATTCTTTGGCTGCGCCTTGGTTATCTTCTTCTTCTTCTTCTGCTTCTTGCCTTTAGCAGAAGTGACAACCATGACACTTTTTGGATCCTTCTTAAATGATTCATCAGCTGTCTTGAGAATGTTGATTAACTCAGGAATGGATCTTGGATCTTGTTCATGTTGAAGTTAAGCACGAAAGGTACATAACTTGGAGCCAATGAGTACAAGATTAAATCTATGTATAGATCATTATCCATAACATAACCAAGTCTACTCAAATGCTCAATATACCCATACATCTTCAATGCATGAGTAGCAGCTGAAGTGCCTTCCACCATTTTGCAACTAAATAGAGCTCGAGCAATCTCATATTGCTCAGTTCTAGCCTGAGAAGAATAAAGCTCCTCTAGAAGCAAAACGATGGACATAGCACCCAGCATCAGACATGCTGCTGCTTCACTATCCTCCATGTATTTTCGATAAATGCCTTTGATCTCATCAATGGCATCATCTGATGGAAGTGGTGGTGGATCTTTATCTAAGACATAATGGATCTTTTCAGCCCTGAGAACAATTCTCACTTGCCTGATCCAGTCAGAATAGTTGTTGCCAACTAGCTTGTTATCCAAGATTGATCGTATATTAATGTTTGATGTGCTCATGATGATGACCTAGATGTGAAAAAGAAAAGATATGAGAGTATGTTCATATATATGTATGCATTAATAAGGTCTTTAATTAATCCATTTACTCCCACTATTTTATTGCGAATTAATAGCCCTCACTATATAATCTGAGAAAACCCGATGGTTTTCTTAGTGGGCCAATATCCAATCCTTGATATGTAATTTGACCTTGATTGTGGTCAACAAGCCAAATTCCATACCCTTGAAAGGTAGGTATCCATATACCAATTGTGTCTCTACACAACTATTGGATCATTAGGTTATCAACTCTTGATGCATGCATATCATATATGCATTCCCTAATCTTGCCTCTAGAACCATTAGCCTTGACTGTGGTCAACAAACTAATGGGCTAGCTAAGATGACCCATTTAATTAGATTTGAACATATTTGATATAATGTGAGCTTGACTGTGGTCAATAACCCACACTATAAAGAACTCTGGTTCTCCTCAAATTAATAGAAGGCTTATATACCTTAGTATTTGTTTGAGGGTTTTAGTTAATTAAGTCTCATCATACATGGTTGGCATACATTGTTATGCATCCTATATCTATCACATAAATATAAGCATACAGATGTGGTATAGTTATGGACTTCACTACATTGATTTCCCCGAGCCAAGAGGAAAATCAAAAGGTCACACCTAGGTAGTATGCATGATTAAAACAAGAAAAATAATTACATTATCTTCAAGCTTGTTGGATCTCCATCCGACCCATCTTGCTCCTTGAAAATGGTCTCCATCTCTATTTCTAATTCTAATCTAAGTAATCTAATTACATATTACAATTTGCAACGAAATGCAAACCAAAAAACAAGTAGCCGGGACATGAACGTCCTCATTGGGCCAAAACATGCATAATGCTCAATCACATTGGGCATTGTCCATAACTATCCATCATGCCAATCATACACCCTTATATGCCTTTCTAATGCATAAAGAAATGGATTACTAACTTTGTTTCAACCTTTGAAACTATATTTTGAGTTATTTTAATGATGTGATCAAATTAGGAAACTTTTTTACATTTTTGAAACTTTCATTTTAGGAAACCTTTTTGCATGAATGTGTTCTTGCCTTAATAATCAATCAAATTGATTATTAATTAATTATAAATTGATTATTTAATTAATTAATCATATTAAATAATTAAAAGAATCAATTTTGGGCTTAAAACAAGTGTAGGCCGAAACCCACAGAAGAAAAACCCTAAGTGTGTTCACACACAAACTAGTTTTGTGTCATTTGGACCATTTGGGCCTTTTGGAATGAGCCAAGCCCACTCCAGCCCTTAAAACCCATTAATAAACTTAATTAATGTTTATAATAGTTAATTTAAATCAGCTCCTTGGCCCCACCAAGTCATTCACTAATTTAAACCAAGTCCGTAAACATAATTAAGCCCATTAAGTGGTTTTAATGAATTAAAATTAATCAAATTAATTTAAGGCCCAATTTAATTAATCCAATTAATTAAAAACACTTTAATATATCATATATATCAAATTTAGAAGATCAAAAGACGTTCTAACCATGAACACATCAAGAACACACAAAGAATACCAATTTATCGAACTTTTCGACAAAACTAGTTTTCATGCAAAACTTGTTCGATTTTAATTTCGTTCGATCCTACGGCTTAATATCACATATTAAACACATAAAATATCATCTAAATGATTTTTAAATGGATCCATAAGAAATTAAATTAGAACAGCCCCTACATTACCTAGGGTTTCACCCCAAACCCTAGTGGGTTTCACGCCAAACACTAATCTTAATCATTCAAAAATTTCGTTTTTGTTTCCACCAAATTTATTTGATCACACATACAACCAGTAATCAATATTTCTCATTCATGAACAATCAAATCTAATATTTTAAAGTTCATGAAATAAATAACTCAAAACAAAACTAAACTTATTCCGCAGAAAAATATAGAATTGTATATCCATGGCAAAACCGTGGCTCTGATACCATGTTGGATTTTAACGGTTACATGCATCACATACATGAGCGGAATTTTAAAATTTGTTAACCATTAGATCTGATCTTTCCATGAATACACAATATAACTATATGAGAATAAGAACAATCACCTTTGATTTTTGTTGAACAGTTGATTTTACTTCGCACCGGGTTGTCGCAAACCACAGTATCCAAAATCGAACACCTCCAATGAGTAATCCACACTAGAGAGGAGTAAATTGAACCAAAAAATTGGTATTTTACTAGGGCTGGCCGAAATTCCCAAGAGCTAGCTTAGGAAGTAGCGCAAAAAGGAAGAGAGATTAAGAGAAAAGACTTTCCTTTTATTTTAATCACTTAACCCTAATTCTCATTAGTTGGCCTTTTATGGTTAGGTTAAAATTCCAACTCCTTAATGAGATTGGGCTCTTTAAAATTGCTGGAGAATTATTAATTGGGCCTCTGGAATTAATTATAATCATTTGGACTTAATTAAATCCAAATTAAATCTTTTCGTAAAAGACCATGCACAAAATCCACAAACTAGGCCCTTTGTGCATCTAATTGGATTTAAATACCCAAATGAATTCCAAATCCAACCAAATTAAATATGTGAGTTCCATAACACTTATGTAACATATATAAATTAATTTGGTCCAAGAAAAAGCCCTCTAAGCCCTTATGTATGGAGTTGGCGTGTGGCACTTTTCTGGAGGGCTTCCTCCAACTTCTTCATTCCTTTGGCCCTTTATAATTTCTCCAATGGTCCTATTAATTATTATATTAGTCATATAACACTTATAATAGTGTTATAACACTTATAAGATAATAATAATTAATCATGAAATACATTATTTCATTTAGGTCCAATTTACAGAACATTTCTCAAAACTTCCGCGGACAATTTTATTTGATCATAATTAATTAAACTCTTTAATTAATTATTATCATATTCTCTTCTCTACCTTCATAATAATATCAAATATTATTATCCTTGTCATTTTACCATTTTCCCCTTTTCTCTATATGTGTGTGACCTATTGGGTTCCTGTCCATGTTGGCAGTATAATATGTAATTGTGAGTTCTATTCAAAACTCACATGATTTAAACTCCTTTAAATCATTTTATCAATCTCTATTGATATTTTGATACATCATTATACAAGTCATGATTGGCCTCTAGCTAGGCATCATGACTACCTAAATGTCAGGAAAGTCATGTGGTTTGACTGTACCCTTCCATAGAAACAGTTACCGGGCAATTACTCCTTTCACCACTCTTATCTCAATTAGATTTTGAGTATGGATTTCTATCAACTCATATAAATCTAATTATGTATGTTCTATTAATTTAACCATTGTTCCTAAAATGCCCTTCATGGATCTCCATCCATCTCGGCATATTACTCTGGCCAGAGATTCTCTGAACAAGGCAATTATAGAATCATGCGAGATAACTTCCCTTGTTAAATCTGGGATGGTGAATCCTTTGTCAATCACTCAACTATCTTCAAGTAGGTCATGATATACCCAATCTCCTAACTATGTTCACTCCTAGTTGGAAGTAATCAGTTATGGAGTCAAAGTATACCACTTGCTACTTAAGATAACTTTGGTGATCTCAAGTCTAAGGATACTTGCACAACATCTATGAAGAGATTCCTCACTGACATAGATTTAATATCCATATGAGGATTCTCTTTGCAGGTCTCCAATGAACTTGTTCCTCTAACAAGCATCCATATGTTAGCTTTGATTATCATCCATAATCACAATTATGAGAACCATTTGTTGAACCATTCAAGAAGCATAACATGTGTTAGTCTGTCCGAATTAACAATGTCCTATCTTGTTAATTCTATGACTAGGGATATTTAGATATTAACACATTTGCATGCGATAGACATCTCACATCATGAACACCTTCATGATTGCCTTTGCACTGTGTTTATAATATCTAGGACTTCATTTATTAATTTAAGATTTACAAACTCATGTATTCAAACACAACATTAATAAATGAATGATGCCTTTTATTAAGAATATAAATTTCATACATATAAAAAACATCCCTATTACATGGGCTCTAGGGCATACTCTCTAACAATGTATGCATTAATAAGGTCTTTAATTAATCCATTTACTCCCACTATTTTATTTCGAATTAATAGCCCTCACTATATAATCCGAGAAAACCCAATGGCTTTCCTAGTGGGCCAAAATCCAATCCTTGATATGTAATTTGACCTTGACTGTGGTTAACAAGCCAAACTCCATACCCTTGAAAGGTAGGTATCTCTATACCAATTGTGTCTCTACACAACTATTGGATCATTAGGTTATCAACTCTCGATGCATGCATATCGTATATGCATTCCCTAATCTTGCCTCTAGAACCATTAGCCTTGACTGTGGTCAACAAGCTAATGGGCTAGCTAAGATGACCCATTTAATTAGATTTGAACATATTTGATATAATTTGAGCTTGACTATGGTCAAAAACCCACACTATAAAGAACTCTTGTTCTCCTCAAATTAATGGAAGGCTTATATACCTTAGTATTTGTTTGAGGGTTTTAGTTAATTAAGTCTCATTATATATGGTTGGCATACATTGGTATGCATCCTATATCTATCACATAAATATAAGCATACAAATATGGTATAGATATGGACTTTACTACATTTATTTCCCCGAGCCAAGAGGGAAATCAAAAGATCACACCTAGGTAGTATGCATGATTCAAATAAGAAAAATAATTACATTATCTTCAAGCTTGTTGGATCTCCATCTGGCCCATCTTGCTCCTTGATAGTGGTATCCATCTCCATTTCTAATTCTAATCTAAGTAATCTAATTACATATTACAATTTGAAAAGAAATACAAACCAAAAATAAGTGGTCGGGACATGAAAGTCCTCATTGGGCCAAAACATGCATAATGCTTAATCACATTGGGCCTTGTCCATAACTATCCATCATGCCAATCATACACCATGCATAGAGAAATGGATTACTAACTTTTTTTCAACTCTTGAAACAATCTTTTGAGTTATTTTAATAATGTGATCAAATTAGGAAACTTTTTTCATTTTGGAAACTTTCATTTTAGGAAACCTTTTTGCATGCATGTGTTATTGCCTTAATAATCAATCCAATTGATTATTAATTGATTATATAATTAATTAATCATATTAAATAATTAAAAGAATCAATTTTGGGCTTAAGATAAAGGGTAGGCCAAAACCCACCAAATTAAACCCTAAATGTGTTCACACACAAACTAGTTTTATGTCCATTGGACCATTTAGGCCTTTTGGAATGAGCCAAGCCCACTCTAGCCCTTAAAACCCATTAATAAACTTAATTAATGTTTATAATATTTCATTTAAATAAGCTCCTTGGGCCCACCAAGTAATTCACTAATTTAAACCAAGTCCGTAAACATAATTAAGCCCATTAAGTGGTTTTAATGAATTAAAATTAATCAAATTAATTTAAGCCCATTTTAATTAATCCAATAAATTAAAAACACTTTATCATATAACATATATCAGATTTAGAAGACTAAAAATTGTTCTAAACAAGAACAAACCAAAAACATATCAAGAACACATGAAGAACACCAATTTATCGAACTTTTCGACTAAACTAGTTTTCATGCAAAACTTGTTCGATTTTAATTTCGTTTGATCCTATGGCTTAATATCACATATTAAACACATGAATTATCATCTAAATGATCTTATAATGGATATATAAAAAAATTAATTTAGAACAGCCCCTAAATCTAAAAGCTCTACACGCAAAAAACATGGATTCTTTTCTCAAAAGAATCGTTTTTGTTTTCGTTTTATTTATTTGATCACACATATATCCAGAAATCAATATTTCTCATTCATGAACAATTAAATCTGATATTTTAAAGTTCATGAAATAAATAACTCAAAATAAAACTTATTCCACAGAAAATATATAATTGTATATTCATGGCAAAACCGAGGTTGTGATACCATGTTGGAATTTATCGGTTACATGCATCTCATATATAAGCGAAATTTAAAATTTTTAACCAATATTACTGATCTTTTCATGAATGTAAAATATTCAAATAAATAAGAATAAGAAAAATCACATTTAATTTTTGTTGAACAGTTGATTTTCCTTCGCACCTGGTTGTCGCAAACTATAGTGTCCAAAATCGAACACCTCTAATGAGTAATCCTCACTAGAGAATGATAGAATGAACCAAAAATTAGTAAGGGACAAGGGGATGGCAGAAAATCCCTTGAGCTGGCAAGGGAGGTGGCGACTAGGGTAGAGAGAAAAAGAAGAAATCCTTTCTTAAGTGTTTTCTCACTTAACCCTAATTCCTCATTATTTGGATTTTTATAGTTAGGTTAAAAATCCAACTTCATAATGAGATTTGGCTCTTTAAAATTTCTAGAAAATTATTAGTTGGGCTTCTGAAATTATTTATAATTATTTGGGCTCAATTAAATCTAATTTAAACCTTGTCATAAAAGACTATGCACAAAACCTACAAACTAGGCCCTTTGTACAAACACTTGGATTTAATTACCCAAATGAATTCCAAATCCAACCAAAATAAATATGTAGGCTCCACAACACTTATGTAACATATTTAATTTAACTTGGTCAAAGAAATAGGCCTCTAAGGCCTTCTACCAGGGAGTTGGCGTGTGGCCCTTTTTTGGAGGGCTTCTGCGCCAACTTCATTCCTCTGGCCCCTTTATAATTCCTTCAATGGACCCATTAATTATTATATCAGCCCTACAACACTTATGGTCCAATAATAATTAATTAAAAAATACATTATTTCAATTAGGTCCAATTTTTTAGAACATTTCTCAAAAGTTCCACGAACAATTTTACTTGATCATAATTAATTAAACTCTTTAATTAATTATTATCTTATTCACTTCTCTATCCCCGTAATGATATCAAATATTATTATCCTTATCATTTTACCATTTTATCCTTTTTCTCTATATGTGTGTGACCTATTGAGTTCCTGTCCATGTTGGCAGTATAATGTGCAATTGTGAGTTTTATTCAAGACTCACATGATTAAAACTCCTTTAAATCATTTTATCAATCCCTATTGATATTCTTGATACATCATTATACAAGTCATGATTGGCCTCTGTCTAGGCATCATGACTACCCAAATGTTAGGAAATTCAAGTGGTTTGACTATACCCTTCCATAGAAACAATTACCATGCAATTACTCCTTTCACCACTCTTATCTCAATTAGATTCTGAGTATGGATTTATGTCAACTCATATAAATCTAATTATGTATATTCTATTAATTTAACCATTGTTCCCAAAATTCCCTCAATGTATCTCTATCCATCTTGGCATATTACTCTGGCCAGAGATTCTCTGAACAAGGCAATTATAGAATCATGTGAGATAACTTCCCTTATTAAATCTGGGATGGTGAATCCTTTGTCAATCACTCAAATATCTTCAAGTAGGTCATGATATACCTAATCTCCTAACTATGTTCACTCCCAGTTTGAAGTAATCAGTTATGGAGTCAAAGTATACCACTTGCTACTTAAGATAACTTTGGTGATCTCAAGTCTAAGGATACTTGCACAACTGCTATGAAGAGATTCTTCACTGACATAGATTTAATATCCATGTGAGGATTCTCTTTGCAGGTCTCCAATGAACTTTTTCTTCTAACAAGCATCCACATGTTAGCTTTGATTATCTTCCATAATCACAGTTATGAGAACCACTGCTTGAACCATTCAAGAAGCATAACATGTGCTAGTCTATCCGAATTAACAATTTCCTATCTTGTTAATTATATGACTAGGGATATTTAGATATTAACGCATTTGCATGCAATAGTCATCTCATATCATGAACACCTTCATGATTGCCTTTACACTGTGTTTATAATATCTAGGACTTCATTTATTAATTTAACATTTACAAACTCATGTATTTAAACATAATTAATAAATGAATGATGCCTTTTATTAAGAATATAAATTTCATACATATGAATAACATCCCTATTACATGGGCTCTAGGGCATACTTTCTAACAAGAATGACCCTAAGGATGACTTCATAGACGAAAAAGATGAAGAGTATATCCCTCCAATCATAAATATAAGAATTAGAGGTCATAGTCCTATGGATCCAACCTTTACAAAAATAAAGGAGAAGATTGATGCTATATCCAGGCTATTAGCTACTGGCAGGGGAATGAACCCTAAAGATAAGGATATAGATAGAGATGAATTGTTGCCCTAAAGGTTCAGAATGCCTAATTTTTCAAGGTTTGATGGCACCTCAAACCATTTAGCGCATGTCAAATAATACATGTTTATTATGAAAGGGACCACCTTGTCCAAGAAATAGAAGGTAGAGTACTTTTGTCTGAGTTTGATTAGACCTGCAATAGATTGGTACCATGGGTTGAATAGACATACTAAAGAAGACTAGGATCTATTAACTAAAGAATTCCTCAAGCACTATGATTGGAGCACTAGGAAGAAAGTTACCTTAAAGTACCTTGAGTTACTTCAGTTAAAACATGACAAATCTTTTAATAAATACCTCATAAGGTGGAGGAATAGGATGATGGAAATAAAGAGGAAGCCTGACATAACTTATCAGATTAGGCTATTTGTTAGGAATGCAAGCCTATACCTAAAGGATGTTTTGAAGATTAAAGGTCTGAAGCATTGGGTGTCTTTAAAGGACATAGCCATAGAAGTTAATGAAGAGTACTTAGCCAAGAGAGTAAATAGTAAAAATATAAGGAGGAACTTCGATAATAGCAAGGCAATAGGGAACAAAAATTGGTCAAAAATAACTAGCAAAATCATATAAGTATTCACTACAGAGGTATTACTCAAATTTAGGGAAGTTTCTCTCTTGGGTATTGGATAGGTTGAGCAAAAAAAAGGAAGCTTTAGCCACCACGCCCATGGCATGCAAAGAGTCAAGAGTTGCCCTATCATAAAAAAGATTGGTATTGTGCATAGCATCAGTATATCAAGCATCTAACTTATTATGTCATTCCCTAAAGAATAAAATTTAGGATATGATAGATAGCAAGTAGATTTCAGACCTTGAAAAGAGAGATAAGAAAAAGAAAAGATGTTACAATGATATGCCACCTTCGGTGTTTATGATTGGATCCAATCTACCTAAGTGGTATGTCATGAGGGACCAGTATAGGAATGAAAATATGGTTGTTACTCTTTCCACCCCAAAAGTAATAGAGCCAGTTGGAGAAAATTGGCTAGTTTTTTTGTTTGATTGCCGGGATACTCAAATAGAAAGTGAGGATGAAGGGGAAAAAGAATTATAAAAAGATAAAAAATATAAGGCGATCACAAAGAGTGGAAAGGTGGCCTCGGAGGTTTAAAAGTAGCCAGATTTTGTTATATTACCTATAAAAAAGTGGTTTAAAATAATCAGATTATCAAGCAGCTAAAAAAGACATAGGCTTATATTGTTTTTTAGGATTTATTAGGGCAATCACCTTTGCATGGATAGAAGTTATTGGAGGCTTTAAGTGAGTCTATTGTTGCTGCCACTATCTCACCCTCTGAGTTGTTAGATTTGGTCAGGGAAGGGGGGAAGAAATTACAATCGTCCTCTATACATTAAGGGCCAGGTGAATGGTAAGCATATGGCCTGTGTAATTATGGATGTTGGGTCTTCCATAAATGTTTGTCCTCTAATGGCAATTTTGACCTTTGGATTAAATAAAAGTATGTTGAATAGGTCTGACTTTACTATCTCTACTTATGATAACTCCAAAAGATAAGCTGTTGGGACTTTTAAAGCTATAGTAAGGATAGGACCGATTGAAACAAAAGCTAAATTTGTGGTGTTGCTTATTCTAGCTAACTTCTCTGTATTGCTAGAAAAACCATGGTTTCACAAATTGAAAAGAGTGCCTTCCACCCTACATCAAATGATAAAGATACCCCACAATGGTCAAGTGGTCACTATTAGATGCAAGGGAGAATTAGTCATCTATACTTGAGATATCCAAATAATCTTTTAGTGGATTCCATGTGTCTGATAGGGGTTGTCACCTTCAAGTATGTCACCTTCAAGTATTTACCTTTACTATGGGGAGAAAGAACCTTAGCTGATAGGGGGTGAGCTAGTACAAAGATTTAAGTTATTCAATGATGTCCTTAACTGGGAATAAGGGATTATCAAGCCAGTTAAGGGTTTTTAGGATGAAAAGATTCTATTTCACTATTTAGCTTGGGACAAGGAAACACCTGAAGAGGTTTTGATAGAGAAATTACTTACAATCAAACTAAAAGGCAAAGAGAAGGTCAAGGATGAGGATCTACTAGAGGCTATAACTGGAGAGACATTTGAGGCTGCCAAAACTAAAAATGACACTTTTATCGATATTGTTTATGTTCCTAAAATTTTTTATGAGAACATCAATTGATCTTTTGATTACATTAATAAGATGAAAAATTTTGCTTACTTGTGTGATGTTTTCTCTAATTTCAATATATATAATCATGATCATAAATCATTCATTGATATTAACTCAACAAACACATGTTTATTTAATCTTGAAATAAAAAAACAAAAGAAATTTTATTTGCATTAGACATAACTCCTCAGGAAAGTGAAAAATTTGAAAGAATAGTGAAAAAATATGAAAAAAATCTTTGCCTGGACCTATGAAGACATACAGATAAAAAATTGAAAAATCGTTGAACATGCCATCCCAATATATCCAAAGTACAAACTAGTTAAACAAAAGCTCTAAAGACTTAGACCAGAGTGGGCTGAGAAGGTTAAGGATGAAGTCAAAAAGCAGATAGAGGCTAAGTTCTTAGTGGAAGTTCCATATCCCACGTGGTTAGAAAATATGGTTCTTATGGTAAAGAAGGATGAGTTTTAGGGTTTGTGTAGATTATAAGGATCTAAACAAGGCTTGTCTTAAGGATGATTTTCCTTTGCCTATATAGATGTCCTAGCTAATAGTGCAATAGCTTATGCCATGTATAGTTTTATAGATGGATACACAAGGTACAATTATATTTTGAACAAGATAGTGGACTAGATTAAAATAGCCTTCATAGTTGAATAAGGTATATAAACTTATCTAGTTATGCCTTTTGGACTCAAAAATATGGGTTTTACTTATCAGAGGATGGCAACTAAGATACTAAATAACCTGATTTATAAGGAAGTGAAGGTATACATGAATGACATGATGATTAAGTCAGTTTCCCCGAGAAGGTCATTTAGAGCACTAGAAAAGTTTTTACAAAGGATTGATAAGTACAACCTTCATCTCAACCCAAAGAAGTGTATCTTTAAAGTCATATTAAGAAAGCTTTTAGTGTATCTAGTGAGCTAGTGAGGTATAAAAGTAATCCTTACAAGGTAAGAGCCATTAAGGAAATGCCAGTGCCATAAAAGGAAAAGGAAGTTAGAAGATTCCAAGGGAGAATTCAGTACATAAGCAGATTTATAGCCAAGATGACTTTGATCTGCAAGCTGATATTTAAGTTGCTAATGAAGGATCAACCAATGGTATAGAATAAGGATTGTAAGAAAGCATTTGATACCATCAGGGAATATTTACTGCACTTACCAATATTGAGACCACTTCATATAGGTAAACTTCTAATTTTGTATCTATCCATAGAAGATAGTTCAGTAGGGGTCATGATGGCATAAGAAGATGATTTCAAAATTGAATACATAATATACTATTTTAGCAAAAAGTTTATCCCATATAAGGCAAAGTATATAGAGTATGAGAAGATTTATTTGGCAGTTATATGGGCATCTAAGAAGCTGAGACACTACTTCCACATACAAGTGGCGATTAAAAAAACCCTCTTAGGTATCGATAGGAAGTGCCTTCATTCTCAGGAAAGATCAAAAGATGGTTAATCCTCTTAAAAGAATTCGACATAGAGTATGTCACTAAAAAATCCATCAAAGGGAGAACAGTGATAGAGTTCTTAGCTGATCAGCCTTTGAAAGGGGAGGAAGTGATTTATAAGTTTCCTTAAGAGCACATCATATAAATAACTATGTAAGGTTGTTAGATGTAATTTGATGGGGCTATGGACAACAAAAGAAAGGGAGTAGGTGTGATTCTAGTCACCTAGAAAGGAGAAAAGGTGCCTTTGACTAAGAAGTTAAGGTACAGAGCCATTAACAATGAAGTTGAGTACGAAGCCTGCATTTTTAGATTGGAAGCCTTAATAGTTATGGGGGCAAAATAAGCCAAGCTATTTGGTGATTCACCTTTTGTAATTTACTAAGTGAAGGGTGAATGGTCAGTTACGGAAGAATAGTTGTTGCTTTGTCTCAAATGCCTAAAAGCTTTAAGCAGACAATTTGAGCTTTGTACTTTTTGGTATATGCCTATAGAAGAGAACCAGTTGGCAAATGCTTTAGCCACTTTGGTATCAATGTGGGAAAATTCGAAAGGGTTTAGTATGGAGCCAATACTAATTTTAAGCTCTGATAAGCTTTGCTTTAAATATGAGTGTGTTATGGTTATCGAGGTAGATGATGGGAAACCTTGGTACTATAATATTCAAAACAATATAGAAAAGTTAGTATTCCCCAAGGAAGCTACTCAAAAGGATTAGAGAATGATTTGTAAGCTATCAACCCAGTTCATTACTATAGGAGGAACGCTCTATAAGAGACAACTTGACGAAATCCAATTAAGATGTTTGGATGAAAAAAAAGCAAAAAAGGTCATGGAGGAAGTGCATGCAGGATTATGTAAAGCTTATACGAATAGTTTAGCCTTGGCTAAGAAGATTATGCATCAAGGGTTTTGGCTTACAATGGACAATGGTTGTCCCAAGTATGTTAGAGAATGTGAACTTTGCCAATAGTACGTAGACTTGAGGCATTTTCCCATTTTGGAGTTATGCAATTTCACATCACCATGGCCTTTCATTGCACGGGGAATAGACATCATGGGCATGATTCATCCCACTGGCTTTAAATGGGCACAAGTTCATCATAATAGCCATTGATTATTTCACCAAGTGGGTTGAAGCAGAATCCTTCAAAAAGGTAGATGCAAAGGACATGGCTAAGTTTATCAAGAGGAACCTGATATGTAGGTATGATTTACCTCATCATATAGTGTCGGATAATAGGTTATAGTTTTTTTATGAAAACAAATAGATGCTTATCAAATATAGGGACTAGCACCAAAAGTCTTCTTTTTACATACCTCAAGCAAATAAGGCAGTTGAAGCAGCTAATAAGAATGTCAATAAGATTTTGGTCAAAATGGTTTGAACTTATAAAGATTGGGCTGATAAGTTACCTTTCACAGCATAAAGTTATAGAACTACAGCTAGAACTTTAATAGAAGCTACTCTATTTTCCTTAGTCTATGGGACAAAAGTAGTACTAGCAGTAGATATTAAGCATTGGTCTTTAAGAATTATTTTGGAAGCTAAGATACCAGAAGTTGAATGGGTTGGACAAAGGCTGACACACCTTAACCTATTAGATAAGAATAGGATGAGGGTGTATTATCACAATTAAATGCATCAAAAAAGGTTGCTAATTCATTTGGAAAGAAAGTTAATTGAAATACCCATTGAAAAAAGGGATCTGGTGTTCAAGTAGATGAGGCCTGGAATCTTAGATATCAAAGGTAAGTTTAGACCCATATGGAAAAAACCTTTCATAATCAAAAAGCTATTGTCCAAAGGAGTTGCTATTTTGTTAGACACTGATGGTAATGAATTCAGAGAACTAGTGAATGTAGATAGACTGAAAAGGTTCTATGGCTAAGACAAAAGAGAAAAAGAAAAGAATAAATTCCTTGTAGGTCAAAAATCAAAAAATAGCAACCTTGCTAAAATTAGGTGCCTCATCAGTGTGAAAATTGAAAAAAAGGCATATTGGAAAAAAATTAAAGGCTAGGAGAAAATAATCAATCGAGAAAACCTAAGACATTTGATTGATGAAAAGAGTTATGATGCTTGTAAAGTTTTAATTCAAGATTAAATAATATGTATTATTGGGGTAATATCAAATAATGATCATATGTATTGAAATTAGAAAGAAATGACATGCATGTAATCATAAAATGATCCATATAACAAAAGTAGCATATTCTTTTACATGTTCAAAAGTAAATAGTTCAATTAAAGCATAACATGAGCTAACATCTAATCTATATATATCACCTCTTTCTCATCAGAATCTCTAATGGCCCAAAGCATCTTTTTCAATTATGTGAAGCAAAGGTGATGAAATTGCAAGTACAATTTTTAGAAATGGTAGTCCTCATTAAGAACCAAGTCCATATCCTCTGATAATACTTTGACATGAAAGAGAAGACAAGTGTATAACCATGATATCCTAATAGATGCCTGATGATGTCTTGTATATCACTAAACTAATGAGCATATTAGGAAGTGACATAAAAGGTGGAATAATACAATCCATACTAAGGAACACATCTAGATCCTTCATCCCTTACCACCAAGGTAATAGGTAGCTAAGCACACCTGAACATGATGTCATCATCTATCAAACTACCCAGCTAGTTAACTCCCTCCTAGACTGTCAAAAACTCATGATGTAGATGCTTGAGTATAACATGATTCATAGGATAGACATTTGTGGCCCTATCTCGAAGAAAAGGCTCCAATAGTAACTTTATATTCTCACAAAGCCACACCTAAAATAAAAAAAACCACTAGGGTGAGTTGGAATCATCTCAACCAAAAATGAGGTAAAGGATTGCATGAAAATCTAAAAAGACATGTATTCTAAAAAGAAAAGCTAGTATGAAAACCAATAAAGGGCATACTACCTTCAATATCAAGGACATACCTAGAGCAATAAGGGATTGCTCATAAAGTGAAAGCCACAATTATGATGAACAGCATCCAAGCTGATAATGGTCTTTGTCAATACCAAAGGAAAGGGATTACACCCCCTGAATACACCATTTACTATGCTAAATAACTTATAATCCCTAATCATTGGATCCTCAGTACGTATCAGTAAACATCGAGCAAAATGGCAAAGCAGTGCCATGCTGAAATGAAAGGTGAGTATATCATCAAAGTCAACTAGCACATCAATTGAATGCTCTAATGAGAATGTCCTTCCATATGGGACCAAGCCTTTAACCTCAAAAGGAAGAATGATAAGAGCACGACCACCTCTTTAAGGTATCTAGAGATAAAAAAATAGCAGACATGGTTGAGCACCTAACTTAAACCTAACATTTACTATAACAACAAATTCCTTTGATAAGGGATGCAACTCCTAATGAGTGAATGTAAATGCATGGAACCTCGAATCCCAATAACAAGCATAGTGACCAATAGGTTTTGAACTATGGATATTTTTCTCAGAAACTTTAAGCTAGAATGAAGGGCTAAAAAGGGGTCTCCCGAGTCATAAAATTTTCCAATAGTTGGTGCAATTTCTCAAGTTTGAAAGTCATCATTAGGGGGATTTCAAGTAGTCTAAAGGGAAAAATGATAGGCCAAAAATAAATAATTAAAGGGAATATAACTAGAAAAGAAAAGAAAAAGAAAAAAGAGAGAGAAAATACCTAGAAGAAGCTTCCTTGAAAAATGAAAGGTTAAGGTACAAAGACCAAGAAAATTGAGGCACTATTTATAGAAAGTGGTGAGCCACAGTCATCCCTCACAAGGAGCGAACTATGAGGTAGCCCATACATCATCCCTTGAAGGCCAACAGTCATCTTTTTGCATGTCCCATGCATTGTACATACATGCTATTGCTTTTTTCCTTTATTTTCATCTTGTAGGGGATCAAAAACTTTGACAACTCAAGGAATTACCTCTAAAGGGACTTGAAAGTAAAAAATCAATCATCTCAAGAGACATGATGAAATTCAAGGGCTATTTCAGACTTTTGAACACTCATGTGTAGTAAAAGATAGTTAATGTTTGCAAATATTGTAAAATAATGTCATAACATGTAGGAAAGGACAAAATAATGTTTTAAATTAATTTTAGATAGATAAAGATTGAAAAATAGATGAAAAAGGTTAAAGAATGGAAGAAAAAGGTGTTAAAACGAAAAAATAGAGCTTGAATTAGGTTAGAGGGGCAAAATAGTCTTTTTACCTTGAGGGATGGGATGTCTCTCAGTCCAGTTCATCTCTAGCAATAAATGGGAAGCTCATCCCTCGCTTAAAATGCTGAATAAATTGGTTTCCTTCTTCATTTTTCTGTCAACTTCCATACTTTCCAATTTTAAAGCTTTCTTTCGGTTTTACAAGTTTTTCTTCTCTGTTCTTCATTTGTTTCTCAAACCATTCATGCCTATAGCCTCCTAGAAGTGAGGCGCACTTCAGGAAGCATCATTTTTTGCTATCTCTTCTTTTTTGTTTTTCTCTTCCACAAGTAAGTGTTACTAAGTTTCTTATTATTTATTTTATTTTCCTTTTTGTTTATCTATTTAGCTAAAGCATAATTTAAGGCAGAAACCTTTAGCACTAGGTATGATTAATGCGAGAACTTTTTTATTTATTTTTAGTTAGGAGCAAACATTGCCTTAAAGTTTAAGTTATGTACTTTAATTGCCAAACCTTTTTTTTGCATGACACAATAGATAATGGATAGCCTTATGGATAAGCATATAGGCCTATATTTCTCTTCTTTTAGTTCTTTTAGCAAATAATATACATGACATATACGTACTTTATGTCTTTTGAAGCATTTGTATTATAGTTGCAATTGCACCAAGTAGTTATGAATATGTTCAATAATTAAATTGCATTACTTGGCAGCCATGATGTCCTGTGTATTGCTTTAAATCTTTTTTTGGTGCATGAAGCAGACACATTCCTAGCTTGAATGCTACCAAAATTTTCTTTGCAATCTTGTAAAGCATAAAATGCATGAGTTGTTTCATAGCCTTTATGGCCTGTGTTGTATAATTTATTTCTTTATACAGGGGGCAGTCACATTCTTAGCCAGAATGCTGCTAAATTTTTTCGTTAAATCCTCATAAAGCGTTGTACTATGCATTGTATCCCATTTTTTATCCATGACTATTAAAATAACCAAATATGTATATTATTTTTGTATTGATTAATGTGAACTCCTAGTGTAATTAATTGTAGATATTTAACACATGTTATCTAAATTCTTATATATCAACTTGCTTAGGACTCAAGTTAACACCGAACTGATGTGTAACATTTCTTATAAGATGCCTTGTAGAACTAAATGCCTATAGTTGCCTCGACCAGTGCTAACTTATATGATACTTGTGTAGGCTGGTAGGTACCGAGCTCTACAGCAGGTTCAATACAGATCAAACAGGTTCATGTCCAAGCAGTTCCTATAAGAGTTTAGGCTACTAGAAGAGGCCGATCGACTCCTAGCCAAGGCGAGATGGATAGAGCTTTTTGGCTTAGCCTTCAGGACCTAACCAAATGTCACCAAGGAGGTTCTCACTACTCCAAAAAAATTTTTGGCCTTCCTTATATACTCTAAAAATCATCTTTCTGCACATTAAAGCACCAAGTTAAATTTAATTCACCTTAATTCCTTCTTAACAAAATTTAATCAATCCCCATTAACAACATTAACTCAAAATTAAACCTTCACTCATGTAAATCCCAACTTAACCATTTATGCTGAAACTCCATCAAACTTGATTTTTGAAACATAAAACTAGTTTACGGCACAATGTGTATAAAACATCACTCAAACTCACTTAATTGTGCAATTTTTTTCTAAATTCTCTTCAAGCTGTAATTCAATCATATCAAGCAATAGGAAAACTGATCAATCCATTGAATTACATATAAAATCCACTTTTAACCAATCACGTGGAAAGTTCTTTTTGAATTTCATAAATCCTCAAGCAATTACAGTCAAATTTACACTCAAACAGTGGAAACAACTCAAAATCATAATTCTATATTTGAGTTCAACTGACTTGTAATTCCATTTAATTGGTAATAATTAATGACTAATATTATGAGCTTTTTGATTACCTTGTAAGCATTTACTAAGTTAAAGATGATAACTAAGCACAAAATTATTAGAAATAGCTTCTTGTCAATCCAAATCTTAAACTCATGCATTAAGAGACACAACCAATAAACATAAAAAACATGCATTAAACTATAAAATCCTATGAGCTAAAACTTAAAAAATAGCAAAATAAATTTTTAAAAATAACATAAAACACAAAATCATGGAAAATTTGACAACAATTTAAAGAAAAGAGTTAAGGAAGTTCTGGTTTATTAAGTCCCAGCTCGACTCATGTTACTCTTGGGAGGTTGAGTTTGTGATCCAAATACGGGTCTTTTCGGACTTTGCTCTTCATTTTCTCCCATTAGTAGAAGAAACTTATCATAGTTTACCAAAGCTGAAAATTACATGTCTTCTATAAAGTATGATCCCTCCTTTGACTCATGAAGAACGAACTCTACCGGTTCTTCTAGCCTAAATAAATCCTTCAAGCAGAGTAAATCCAATGTCTCTACTTGAGAATTTTTTTTCCCTTTTTTTCTCTTTTGGTGATAAATTCTCAACAAAGGCTTCTAATACACCTTTCAAAAGACCACAAGACTTGTCTTTATATATGAATTGTTCATTTTCTTATTTACCCACCATTAATGAATGATTTGTTTCCTTATCCTTACCACTATCACATTGAAATTTCATAGAAACACACAAAAGTTCTAGTTTAGATTCCAACCTTTTCATCCCTTAATAGACTCTTTTAACACTTGATTATTTTCTCTTAAGTCCTTAACTTCTCTTCTTAAATTCTAAACTTTTTCTCTTGATTCATTAATGTAGCCTTCAACTGCTCTTTTTCAGCATAAAATGTCCATTCCTTCCTTATAAGCAAGTCACAAATATCTTGAGTTTTGGAGATAACGGCCTTTTGCATGCCCTCCATCCTTTTTTTCAGCCTAAAATTGCTTCTCCTTACTTATAAGCAAGTTCTGAAGATGTTGAATTATTAAGTTACCAGCCTCTTGTGAATATTGCAATGAATATTGGAGTTCTTGATTATCTCTTCTCAAATCTTCCATTTGTGATCTTAAAGATCATCAAAAGGTAGTGAATAAGAAATTTTTGAATTTGCACATAAAAGTTTCAATCCTTCCCTTCCTGTCATTAAATCATTCATTTGTTGTTGTAAAAGGAACAATTTATAATCTTGGATATCATCTTGCAACATTTTGAGGATTATCTTTAAATTTTCCTACAAAGAACAATCACCAAATCAAAAAAAAAATCAAAATCCCTGACTTACTCAATCAAAGATATTAAACAAAAAACACAATTATTCTCTGACAACGATGCCAAAAACTTGATCGGTATCTAGCAAATGTACTAGATCGACTAGTAATATAGGAAAATTAAGATCCCAAATATTGTACCCAATGGAACATAGATTGGTAAGGATAATATCTATATATGAATTAAATTAATATGAGATTGTTTCCTAAATGTTTTCAATTTAAAGGCAAAAATTAAACTAAACAAACAATTAAACAAAACAAAAACTAAAATTAAACTAACCCGAATTAAGAAAAAAATAATAACTGAAATAATCTTGCTAAAGAAACTATCCACCTTAACTTCCATTGTAATGACTTAATTTCAATTAAAACACCAATGATTATGGAAAAACTAGTAATAAAGCCAGATATCTTTATCCAAGAATATCATTCTTAGTATTAAACTAATACACAAATCTAATACTTAGCATAAAATCTAGTTTTAACTTCCTAAATATTTATTTGAACTCTTTTGTAAGTAAATTCAACTTTAGTTTATTCTTAGTTCCTCATCTCTTATATTAATTAATAATTTCAATACATAATTACCTCAAAACCCGAAAACAATCATGCATTGATACTAAAGAGTTAATCC